>PVHY01005280.1:13687-84736 GCA_004024945.1 Uropsilus gracilis
ATAGATAGATAGATAGATAGATAGATAGATAGATAGATAGATAGATAGATAGATAGATAGATAGATAGATAGATAGATAGATAGATAGATAGATAGATAGATAGATAGATAGATAGATAGATAGATAGATAGATAGATAGATAGATAGATAGATAGATAGATAGATAGATAGATAGATAGATAGATAGATAGATAGAAAAGCTGGAGGAAACACTACAGCATTTGCTTTAAACTGAAGGAAAAAAGTTTTGTTTTTTTTTTATTTAAACAGCCCAGATGAAATATTCAAAATTATAATTATGTAAATGACAGTTATACAAATAAAGCAGGTTTTTTCTCTTATCCATTGACGTGTATGGAGGGTGGATGCCTTAGGCCTTAAATGGCAATTCTGAATAAAAGAGATATCTTCTTCTCAGGCACAAAGGTCACATCTACTATGTCCAGGAACAAGTGAGCAACCACAAATGAAACTAATTCTTAAACCTATATCCTAATGGCAACAGTTACTTGATGGAGGAAAAAAATGCAGAAAACTTGTCTCTAGTTGCTTTACAAAAACAAAAATTAAAAAATTCCAGATAAAGCCAAAGTACTGAGTCAATTTTATATTCATATTATTTCTAAAACAGCAAAATTGTACAATAGAGAAGCAAATCATTTTCCAAAGGCATATTTTTAGAGATCTAAACTTCTTTAGAGTGAAACCATTCTGAGATTGTTACCTGAAAAGAAATTATTTCTTAGTTCCTAAAAACGAGTTAATGCAGCTGTTCTGACAATGTCATTTGAATATTTGAAAATGTATTATGGAGAACAATAACTCATTCCCTATAAATTATTTCCAAACAAATTAATCCAAAAACCATTAATGCACCAGCTGCTGCAATTAACCAATACTTCTAACTTGCTGATTTGGCAAGTTGGAATAGAGGGAGAAAAATACGGAAGCTGGGAGTTCTTGAAGTTTTCCTGCAGTGATCAAGCTCAATTTCAAAACCCAGAGTAGTGGAAAACAAAAAAAGCATTTTACACCAGGATGTAAGCAAACACAGAGCACAAACACCCCCAGGATGACCAATCACATTTTCATTTGGAATTCAGAATGTGGAGACCTGAGGATTAGCGTGAGTCTGTGTTCACCTCATCACAGCAGGCTGGCCATGATAATCAGTGAACTTGAGTGCAATGTTTCATTCCATAATGTTTCAAACCATAAATTTTCTACACAGAAAACAGCATGTTTCTGCTTATGCTATAGTTCTTAAATCTTGGATCACTCTTTAAATGGGCTGCTCCCAGCCTGTAACTCCATGTAAAACAATCTCCTTAGCACCTCTGGGCTGCTAACACCATCGAAGCATGTGTTGAATTTTGTTTTTGTTGTTGCTGGGCATTACATTTCTCCCCTTTGAACTCATGCTCTGCTAAGGAATGCAGCTAAACCTACATGTGTAGAGATTAAAGGCAGTTCTACTGTGGCTTTTGAACAAATGGCCAGAGTTGTACATGACTCAAGTAAATTGCATGGTGCCAGTTCTTTTTAACCCCGACAAGCTAGAAAACCCTCCATTATCGTTCTCATGACTGCTCTCCCTCACTCTCCCGGTGGTGCTAGGTACCCTCAGATGTGATAACTACTCTCTCCCAAGAGGATATGTGCTCTAATCCACAGCACAGGAGTAGTTGAAAAACAAAAGGGGTAGAAAGAGGGGAGGGGTAGAAAGAGCCCTGGCAGGACAGGGAGAAAGGGGGAAATTTTAATTGACTGAGGACAGCTTTTTAGAAAAGGTCACATACATTTGCAGACAGATAAAGATTGTTTGCAGAAACAGTTCTCCTTTGAATCCCAAAATCTAAGTATGAACTGAATTTGATGTAGCTTTTCCACATGAAAGAAAACTTCCTGTGGAGGGTGAGTCTTTGTTGGAGAAAAGAAGCCAATGCTAAAATGCAGCTGCTTCAGTCAGATCTGATTTATTACTTAGCTTCAAGAAATGGAAGCCCAAATCACAAAACAAATGTAAAGAAACCTCATTCTGATACAATCTTTGGAATGAACTTTGAAGCTGAACTACAGAATCAGTGAGGTTGATTCCTAATGAGTTCCCATATGTTATTAAACTTGAACCAGTGTTTCTTCTCAGAAACTCTCACTTTCAATAGTGCAGGAAAAAAGCAGTGAAGGATATTTTCTGTGTACTATGAATGCTCAATAAATGCTGTTGACTGGCCCGCTGAACAAAAATAGTTTCCTGTGTGGTACAGGAAATCTACAAATGTGAAGGTAATAAGTATTTTCATATTGTAGAAATTCTCTATTTAAGTTCTTTCTAATTAGCACCCAGTAAGTACAACACTAATTTGAAATCATTGAATGGATTGCTTGTAAAAATCAATTATTTTCTTAATATTTCTGAGATTTTATTTTCTTTGTATGCTTTGGATTTTATCTATCATGTCTTACTCTTTCTAATTTTTATATCATTCAGGGAGATCTGGGGATTCTAATTTTATCTACCTATCCACCCACTGCTCTAGTTACTAAGTTTGTGTTTATTTCTAGATAGAAAGGAGGGTGATTTGGTTCTGTTCATCATCTGGCCTTGTCCTGTACGTATCTCCTCTATGTCTCCTCCCTCACTGTGCATGCATTTGCTTCACATATCTCAGGAATACACAATTGTCTCAGAGCTGCTCTGTGCCTTTGTCCAAATATGAAAGATAATGTACTTAAACAACTTCCAGACAACTGCTTGGAATCTTACAGCTACAAGGGGACACCAACATAATTTGAGAACACAGCTGTTTTTCAGTTTCCTTTGGGAGAGTAATTCCTAAAGACAAATAAAAATCAACTAAAAGAGATAGATGAAGATAAAGGCATATAAGAATTGTCCCATTAGCATTTGACTTTATATACACTAGGTCAAAGCTGATTCCAACCTTCAAAGAATAAGTATTACATGACCAGGTCTTACAATCTATCCTTGATAGTACTGAGGAAAAAAAAGGTCCACCTTTTTCTCAGAAGCCCGCAGCTGCCAAGTTCTAACATATTCTCATGACTATATCTCCTGCTTCCCAAATGCAAAGACAATAACCATAGTAGGCAAAATTCATTGTTAAAGTATGGTTTCCTAACTTGACTAAGGAAAACTGTAATAAGCATTTGTCCCAGTCCTATCTCTCAGTGATCAGTACTTCCAGCTGTGTTCAACATATCAGAAAATCTCAGAAGCACTAATGTCCAGACACATATCTGCCATAGAGTCTAATACTCTTCAAGAAATGTTAAAGAAGTAATTTTTAATGGAATTATATCTTTGTGTTAATTAAATATACATTCTAATTAATTGAGACCTGGAGACAAGAGGTCTCCTTAAACTGCACTACTGCTGCTGCAAAAGCTATTATGGGTGTATGCTGGTGAATCACAAATTCTAGCTATTATGGGAAGAGCACACTCTATTAAAGTCAGGCTATTTTCTTCATTCATCTTTTTAAAAAATTGTACAATATATTAGTCTCTACAAGGATTCATTTTTTAGTCTAACAGAAGTTGTTAAGATATCACTTACAGTACCATTTAAGTGCTCACTGCCGAATCTGTATAGCCTTTGAACACACACTGAGTTATGGCTCTGTCAGAGATGCACATCCTAGCCAAAGGGCAGCCAGGGGAGGGAGCAGGGGGAAAGCAGCAGAGTACCCTATCTATATTCATTTGTTTGTCTATACTCAAGTTGATTTTAATGTCAGAGTTTGCTTACACTTTTTAAACTATGCAACATATTTCAAAGAGACAGGCTCAATTTTCAAGTCAAACAACAGATAATGGCATCAGGGATACCTACAACCACAAAGGAAATATACATAAAGAGGACAGAATGCAAGTTAAGTGTTTGCATAAGTAGCCAGATGGAAATGAGATTTCAAATGGTCCACTCATTACCTGGAACTCACTCAGCACTGTATGTTTTTAGGATACTTTCTCATCATTAAAATCACACAGTATTACTATTATCTATTAAACATGCTCATTGGTTAATAAGACATTGAAATATTGAATAATTTGCTAGAGGCTCTTAGCAAGACAATACAAAGATATGAATGACCCCATTCAGCAGAGCACTAAAACATTTGCTCACTTTAGGAAGACATAATTTATTAACTACCTAAGATTTTGAAATTGAGGTTGAGAGCATAAGGAAACTTCACTATTGAACTAAAGCTGTATGAAATGAAAACATGGTCTGCCTTATTTACTACTACAATGTCATTAGCACGCAGCATACTGTCAATTCACTGAATGAAACAAAAAAAATGAGTCAATCTGTCAATTAGACAATCAATAACAAGTGGAGGTTTCTTGCCTATAAAATTTGATGAGTATATATGCAGTTCAAGTTTCACTGAGAATCTAGGAAACAAAGAGAACATGTTCTCTGGTTTGGGTTTTCCCTACTAAGTACACATTTAGTTTTGTATCTGTCTTGAGAGGGAAGGAGAGACTACCCTGAATGTATAAGTTATATATGGACTATAAGACTTTATATATTGTAATGACATTTCATAGCCCGACTACAATATAACCTCTTAAAAGGAATGACCTTTCTGAATTTCAAGATCTGGAAAGTAGAACAACTTTGATATACAAGGAAACTAAGTAAAGTAAAAAAAAAAAAAAAAAACTGGGGGAAATCAGCTGAAAGACAGACAGCCAAGCTCTTTCAGGCTGTAACTATAGGTAGATTTTTGGGTCCTTTTTTAAATTAAGAGAGTGATGAGTTTAATTTAAACTGAATTGCATTTTACTATCAGCTCTCTGATGTGAGGTCAAGGAGATGATGGAGAGCTTATTCTTATGGGTTAATGGACTAGAGCTAGAAGTGGAAAAGAGAGGGATGGAGATGAAAATAGGTGAGCTTAGAAGGAGAAAATTGAACTATCAAAGAGAAGGAATGAAAAAAAGGTTATCTACAGACAGTTAGATGGGACCCTTAATATTTATATCAGAAAGCCATTTGAGAATCTTACAAAAACAATAAATATTCAGTCCAGAAAATGTACTTACAGAATGTCTGCATATGAATTCAAGAGGTAATTGCCTCCTTAAAGTCATTCTCACAAGGAACCAGGACATATGCATTTGTTGTCCACAGAGATGCCTCCATCTCTAACAGCTATGATCTAAAGAATTTTTTAATTGATGGCATTTCTGAGATAGCTTGAATGTTTCATTTTAAAATGCCTATCTAAAATTATTTTGTGTCCTAAATTTGTTTATCAAAACAAATCCTAAAGTTTTCTGAACATACTTCAAGCAACAGAAATATGGGACCAAATATTTCAAAATTTCCAAATCATTACTGGATGAGAATTAAGAACGGAGAGACTGTTATCAGATAACACATTTGAATCCTAGTGAACCCACTGTGAATACTTATTAATCTGTGCCTATTTCTTCTCATTTGTAAAACAGAAATAAATAATAGTACCCACTTCTACAACTTAATAAGTTGTGTTTGATAAGCAAGTTCAAACACATAAAATGTATAGGACAATGCCTGACAGAGCTTGAATTCTCAGTACTTTAGACTGAGCATCTTCATCTCATTGTCTTACTGCTTGGAATAACTGTCTGAATCCATTTAGGAGAAAATGCTGAGTGAAGAGCTCTCACTCACTTGTCAGCCAGCATCTTCTGTGGGCCCATTGTGCTGAGCCCACATGGCTGCTCCAAAGCCTTTTCAATTGACTGGAAATAAATTCTTATAATCTCTGTTTAAAAGTTGGGGTTTGAGAGCACAGCCACCACCCTGCAGTCTTTAAGCAATGATGACACCGGGCTTGAAACAAGCTGTGATTGCAATAATCATGCCCTTGTCCATGCTGTCTTCTGGCATCACCCATGAGTTTAATTAGTGTCAATTTAGTCACCCTATGTATCACTTTAAAAACACAGGGTAAATGAGCTTGGTACATTTTTAAGTGTGCACAGTAATTACTGCTCTGCTACCTACTTTACATTAGAGCAGTTTTAGTTACTTACTGGGATTTAAGGACAGCCCAGAATTCATTTCACAGTTGGAAGGATAACATAATGTCGAACACTCAGAAGGTGTAAGACACTGTGAATATTGTCTTCACTTTAATAGCCCCAACCCTTGGAACTGAAGCACATGACCAGAGCATTAAGTTATTTTATGAAATCCTGCTGCTACCAGCTGACTGCACAAACATGCACTTAGCCCTATTCTCCCTGGACTTGTCACTCTGTGGTTGTAAATAGATACCACTTGAAGCTACATTAACTCTTTCAGCTATACCTCAACTCCTGCCACTGAATAGAAGGTATAAAAGCAGCAATTTACTAAATGGTCTTGAATTATCCTCAACTATTCTTGAAAAATGATGGTGAGATTTAAAAGATTTCAAAGGTGGAAAAATGAAAGGAGTATGGAAAATTAGAACACTTAGAACTTCTGTAAACTGTAAGAACAAATACCAATTCTATGCAAGCTGTGTAGTAAAACATGCATATTTGCTATTGTAAAAATAATCACCTGAGTTTATGGGTCAAGGAGAAAGTAGCTCTAATTGAATAATTAGCTTGTTCAATGACATATTTCTACAAACAAAAGTTTTCATTTTCTATTTTATTACTTTTAAATATTACCTATGACACTGATTCTAAGTGATAGAGACAACTAATTCTGAATTATAGATAATCAGGATATAGTCACTCAGCAGTATATGTAAGCTCCATAATGGATTAGGATGAGAGCAGACAAACGTCCTTATTTGAAATCAAAAATTGCTCTCATGATAGCTGTTATCTCTTCCTGAATTTTACCACTTGAATCCTTGGAAATAATTACATCCAGTTTCCTAATTCCCAGCTCCATAATTTGGCCAATTTTGTGGTGTTTGAAAGACCTTCATTTAGCATCTTTGAAATTTCATTAAAATGCTTTTACAGTTTCTCCCAGATCATTAATAAAGGCATTCTAGGAGGCTAGTCATCTGGTCTCACAATAACCACTTCCTCCAGACTGAATGGAGGGTTATTTATCAGCAATCTCTGTGGTCTTTCAATCCTTTTTTATACAGGCATGTATAAACCCTGGCAACTTCTGGACACAATGAAACCTAGAAAAACTTCAAATAGAGAAGCAGTTTATCTCGATTTAAAATAGACTTTTAAATTGCCAAATTTTGTGGTTTTATTGATCTTCCCCATCTTTTCTCAATATATCTCTATAAAACAAGAATGGCTATTCTATTACTATCAAACTAAAAAGCATCTAATGACAACAAAGGAGAATTTTTGACTACAGCCATTTAGTCTCAATAGGTTTTATATTTAACTGCTATCCCAAGCACAAATCATTCAAACTACCCACAAATATAGTGATTTTCTTTCAGACACTAGTGTTCCTAAAAATTACTATATTTCAATTATCAATACAGCAAGCACATGTTTTTAAGATGAGAACATAGGTAGGTTAAAAAAATATTATTTCTTGCAGAAAAGGGAATTGCTAAAATACTTTCTTTTCCAGTGTTCAGCACACACTGGCTATTCAATGAGATTTCTATATATATATTTCTAGGTAGTAACATATGAAATAATGCTCTCTATCTCTCTATATATACTAAATCAACTACATATAAATGAAATTAATACATATGTATTGCATTAGTTAATTTGATGCCATTAGTATGAGTTAGAAAAACTACATCTTCTAGGCACCAGTCTCTATAAGATAACCCTCATGTCAGACACAAGTCTGAAATGAAAGGTCACCTTCATTTCAAATCAATTAACCATAAACTTTAGCAGTCCTCATAATCACTCGGGTTTAATAATTTACTAGAGCAACTCACAAAAGTCAAGAAAGCACTATGCTTGTGATTACAGTTTTATTGGAGTGAAAGGATTAAATTAGAATCAGCCAAGAGGAAGAGATGCAACTGCTGCCTCCTCCTGACTACGGTGTGTATTTACACTGGATATGGCCAACCAGGGAAACTCACCTAGCTTTTGGGAATTTTACTAAGAATTGATCCCATCACTCCCATGATTGACCTTTAGTCACAGCCCTCCATGGAAATTCAGGATAATATCTTTAGTCACCTGCTCCTCAGGTAGCTGGAACTGATGTAGCACATTGTAAGACCCCATCATAAATCACATTGTTAGAGACTGATGGGAAATCAGTCTGTGCAAAATAAGACACTCCTGCAGACAGGACATTCCAGAGGCTGAGAGATTACCACCTCATAGCCAAGGCCAAAGATGTAGCTCTGTTTGGGTCATACTACTCACACTGCATAGAGTATCATTATTTCTGAATGTGTGATATTGAATATTGTATAGGAAAAGAGTACTAAAGTAAGGACTTAATTGCAAACAAATTTTTCTCAGCTTTCAAGAATGACATGTGTGGGGTGCTATGCCCATTTTTAGCTGTTTTGAACCATAAAGCATAAAGGATAACAGGTAACAACTCAATGAATTTGTTTTAAAAAATCAGTCAAATGATTTAAAATGAAAGGAATTAAAGGAAATTAATCCTAAAATGAGAAAATTCAAACATTTCTCTACAAACAAAATTAATTTTACCTAGCAGTTATTAATGGATCCATGAAAATTGCATATTTTGTGAGGTATTTATAATACTCACCAATGTGAGAAATAAATTCAGGGTACTGTAGGGAAAAAAAAAGGTGTTCCATGTGATAATATTGTGTGACATTACATGGGTCTTTCAACTTTCAAGCAACTGGCTTTTATAAAATCAGCAAAAGAAAATTCATGTAGATATTAATATGTTCTTTACTGAAAACATGATTTGATATTTGGTTAACTTTAAGAGATGCAATGCAACCTCAACACACAGAGAGATTTAAAAACAGAATGAATAAAGCAATAACACGGTGTAGAAGAACACAAATAAGAACTAAATCACCATAAAGCATAAATTTGAACCATGGAACCCTGGTTTACTTGACAATATATAAATCTACAAGTTTTTAAATAAAACAAAACAAAGTCAACGTTAAATAAACTGTCTGAAAACAGAGGCAAACCTTTGTGACAAATTTCATAATGAAAAATATTCATAAGCATTTAGTTTTCCATATTACTTCTTTGATAAAATGCTCATTTTAAAAAAAAAAACCTCTGGATGTTGTTATATAAACACAATAATAACAAACAAAATAAATATTGGATTAAGGTATTCAGTTTAGTGAGGAACTTAAACAACAAACAAACATTTCTAATCAGAAGTATAAGGAATCAGGTAATTTATGCATTTTTCAACATTTTCCCAAACTTATCCAAGAAAATTTTGGCGGTTGAAACATTTCATTGATTCAGTAAAGTCTATCTGAGAGTGTCAACCCCTAAACTTAACAAATATGTTTCTTGGCTTAAACATGTTTTCAGATGATAAGCACTCCCTCCGGTCTTATCACACAGAGAAATTGCATATCATTTTCTGAGTTTATCTCTAAGTGGCATGAACCACAATGAAAGATCCATACCTTGAAAGAAAATCTGATTCTGCTTAAGCAAATCTACCACTCCCCCTTCCATCCTACCAAACAGACGGAAACAAAGCTGGAGAAGGATTTGATAACAGGAAAGATACACTGCATTCTTTGAAAACAAACTCAGTACTATGAAACTCCCAATTCTCCACAAGTTAATCTATGAAAATGCAATGCCATTCAATTCTATTAAAATATTTATAGACAGTGAATTCCAGAAGAATCATGATTTCTTTTTTTAAAAAGTAGACTTTTTAAAAATTAGAATTATGAGGGAAGGGGATGAGAGAGAGAGGTAGTAAATCTAATGTTATCATAAAGCTATAGGAATACATTTCAGTACTACATAAAATTTTATAAATTTGTACGTGATAAAATGAATAGAACTTCGTTTTAGAATAATGACCTCAATAAATTCAACTATTTAGAAAAAATCTAAATATCATTAGGAAAGAACAAGTCCTAAGAAGTTTAGATATATGAATGGCAATTATTTTTTTTAAATTGCCATTTTCCCTTTTTGGGACTATTTAGATATATAGAAGAAACCATTTTTGTGTACTGAATTTTTCCTCAATTTCTTATGTTGCTGTGTATGTATATATATGAAATTTATATTTCCAGCCTCATTTTAAGTTTTCCTTCTCTGTAGAATTCTGACATTGCCCTCACATGTGCAGAATTATTCATATATATTCCATATATACATATATTCCCTAATGATGGTACAGAGAAGTATATACTGAAGTGAAGATGAGAATGTAAATTGTCCTTTGAACCACTGGGAAAAATCTACTAAAGCTTTAAAATTTGATGCTTATATCACTTTAGTCTGGAAACTGCACAGGTCTGTTAGGGGGCTGTGGCCCCCAGTACTGGTGCTAATGTATTAAAATAACTATTGTTAGCATTGGTGGGTGGAGATTTGAAGAAGGGAAGTTGATCCTTCTCTGGAGAAAAGAGGATTAAAGGATCAGGGAGGAGACAGAATAAAAGACATGGAAGAGAGAGGAGAATAGAGAGGGAGGAAAAGGCCGGAGAACAGAACGACGGAAGAGGAGAGAGAAGGAAGGTACAGAAGGAGCAGCAGGAAGGCTGGAGGCCACAGAGCTGCCGCTGCCATGTGGGGCAGCAGGGCAGGGAAGGAAATCAAGCTGTGGGCTTCCATTCCCAGCCTGGGCCCATGAGCCTGGGGAAGCATGTTAGAGAAACTTGTGACCCGTGTGAGCTGTCTTGGAAAAGCGATACTTGAAAACTTGGTTTAATTTTAAAACTGCAAAACTTGGAAGTCTTTTGGAGAACTGAGGAGAGTTCTCCAACGTGAGATGTCTGAAGCGTTTACTGTGTTGTTGTATCAAGTGAGTTTTGCTGATGCCGGGCCACTTTGGAGATGGAGCTAAAAGAATGTGGGAGCAGTGCCTTTTAGAGAATTGTCGACGCCATCCTCGTTTTCCTCACTGGATCTCAATCTCCTGCTTTTGGAGATGGATCGATGATGCCATCTTCGCTCCTTTTGGCTTGCAGTGAGTGGAGCTGAGTCTTTGAAGAAGTGACAGTGTCATCTTAACACCTTCATCCAGCTCAAGGTGGGGGTGGGGGGACAGCCGCCATTTGTGGACGTGCAGGGCTGCTGCAGCCATGTGCACTTGGGAATAGAAGCTGGACTATGTGGTAAGATTACCAAAGGGGCTCCCTTGTACCTCTCATTGGCTCTCGTCTAATTTGACTTTTAATAAGTAAATTTGGGGGGTTTTTTTGCCTCCCTCTTAGTTTATATGGTCTTCTATTGCATGAGTGGGCTGGGAAGAACCTGGTGTGTGACTGGCCTTAAAGGGTCATTGCTCCCCTTTGCAAATTTGGGTAAGCACCCCATTTTGCCTGTTTTCTCACCCAATTTCAGGTCCATATGTACTTTACATATATAAATATGTGTGACATTGTTCTAATGACAAAATTGAAATTTTGTCATAGCAAATAACTCATTATGTAAAGTTTATATATCCCTACCATGGAATAATTTGAGCTATTGGAATAGCAACATTCCAATATGTTAAAGACTCACGGAGGGATTTCCATGAGTCTTTAACAAAAGGAAAAAGTAAAAAGAAAAAAGAATAAAACTTATTTTTACAAAACAAAGAAAAGATAAAAATATATTGGTATTCATTTTATATACATATTTTATGAATATGTAAGTACAGAGAAAATTACTGAGCACCATACATCTTGTTGTTATCATGTCACCTGAAAAAGATGAGGTGATGGGGGGAAGGGGGAATTCAGATAGACAAAATTAGAGACTATACTTAATCTGTAATTGATCAAAGCTGCATTGATGTGTTTTATAATTCATTTTTAGTTCTTGTGACAAATAATAGTATGCTGTCATTATTTTATTGCTAGATCCAGTTTCTTAATATCTTGTTTTGCACATTTTTAGAAGCAAAATTACTTTATAATAATGTTATCCAATGCAAATATAATATGAGCAACACATACAGTTCCAATTTAGTAAATAATTAAATTAAGAAAAATAAGCAGGTAAAATGAATTGTAATAATAAATACTCCAATGTTCTATAAATTCAATAACACATCAAAGATTATCTAAGAGATACTTCATTCTTTTTCTTAAATCTTCTAGCTTTGCATTTCATTTACCTTAGAATACTTAATTCAAATGTTATCATCAAAAATGTTGATCGGTATTTGGATTTTGAAAAATATACGTTTGAAAAGTTGATCTCATAATAAATTGTCCCCAGCATACTTAAGATTTTTCATTAATTGAACCAAGTGTTAATTTTAAATTTAAATCAGTCATGACAAACTAAAATTAAAGATTGAGTTCCTCAGTAACCCTAGACACATTTCAAGTGCTTAATTAGGTGACTGTATTGAATTGAAGAGCACAAATTTGCACACTTATTTTCCTTTATTGCTTCACTCTGTTGGAGTATCAACGTTCTGCTAGTCTCATAGAGAGACTTTTACTTCTTTTCCTATTAAACAATTTGAACATGATAATTATTACCTATACACTGAAAATGTTACAGTTTTCCTCTAAGGACATGCTAATACTTTCCTGTAATCTGAACTGTGTGCGAAGTAGGAGTAAGGAAGAAAGAAGTATTTAACTATCAATTTAGAGTTGACAAACATAGGCTGGGCATGCTGACTCCTTCCTGTAAGCTTCAGTCTATGAAGCGGCCAGGGCTAGGATGGCGGTTGGAGTCCCACCTAGGGCCCGTAGCGAGACCTAGTTCCAAAAAATTAGCTGGGCGTGTTGACGCGTGCCTTTAATCCCCAGGTACGTGGGAAGCTGAGGCTGAGAATTGCTTGCGTCTGTGGTTCCCCGGGCAACAAGAGCCTGCGGTTTCACGGGCAAAAATAGCAAGACCTAGACTCAAAAAAAAAAAAAAAAAAAAAATAGAATTGACAAACATTATCTTTTGTCTAACCTTTCTAATTGAATCAACTATGTTTCTTTGGCAACTGTGAATATAATTTGCAAATTATATTCTAGTCAAATCATTAATGAACTATTAAATCCCCCTGTTCATTTAGTTTTTTATGAGCCCTAGTTCCTTGTAATTTTATCTTATCAAATTTTCACTGCATTTTCAATAGCTCCTTATAACTTTCTTCTCCTTTAAAGAAGTTGTATTTACTTGAAACAGCTATATTAATAGACATAAATACAGCTTTATAATATTTAACTTATTTAATTATTTTTATTAAAAAGTTCTTGAGCTAAAGCATTTAGCACTTTAATAAATTGCATGGCCACTTTCATCTAGTATAAAAAGTGTAGTACTTTTATTTTTCCACCTTACTATATGATTATTATTTTATGTTTATTATTATTTTTTTAATTTCTGCTAATTTGATCAAAGTGCATTTTCACTCTTAATTTGGAAAGTCTATAACACTGCTCTGGCTGTTGCCTTCCTTCTCAAAGTTTATATATACACACATGTGTGTGTGACTGCTGTGACTAAGAGAATCATTTTTTTAAAAATTCTTAGATAAGGATATTAATATTCTATCACACTAACATTTACTCTAATGATTAATATTTCAACATTTCAAGTAATCTTTTATTTTGGTTTATGTAAAAAGTCTGAACATATTTGGAACATTTACTCTTTTCCTTCTTACAGTTTCAATCCATGATGCTTTATTTTTCAAATTATTTTGTTAGTGATAAAATTTCATGATCTCAAATATTTAATTCATAATAAATGTTAATAGCTTACTTAGTGTTGAATAAATTTCTTTTCCCTCCCAGAAATATGGACATCCTTCATGAAGTTGATTTCTGAATTCTGGCAGAAGGAAATAAGGTCACAGGACTACCAGGTCTGCTCACTCCCTGTAATATCCCACAAAGTTTTCCAAATTCTGTCTTCCATTGCCTTTATCATGGATGCAGAAGAATCAGATGAAGATTTTTTAGATTTTACAAGAGAGATGAAAGCTCACCTGGTTGGGCATAGCCTAGATCCAAAAATGAGAGAGAGAGAGAGAGAGAGAGAGAACCCTCCTACTCATATGCCTTCGAGGTGAAATAAGCATAAATATGCATATTGTTGTTAAACAACAGGGATATTTTTTCTTGGGTTTCATTATTTTGTTAGTCATTTACATATCATACAACTTTGGAGGTTTATCTTTCCACATCCATATATACCTATGTTTCACTTCTCCACCAAGATGTCCATGCTGATACCCTAACACTTTCCTTCCCTCCTCTTCCCCCCCTCTCTTCTATTCTCTCTAGCAATTAGTACAATTTTCAAAGTCTAGGAATTGTTTCAGCTGTGCTTACTTTTCTCTGATTATTTATATGCCACAGAAAAATGAAACCATATGGCATTTGTCTTTCACTTTCTAACTCTTATCACTTAGCATAATCACCTCAAGTCTCATCCACATCATCACAAAAGACACTGTTTTGTGTGTGTGTGTGTGTGTGTGTTTTTAACACATGAATAGTATTTCATTGAGTCTGAACATTTCATTCCTATGACCATAGAAGAAGTAACTGGGATTTTGAAGTTATTTTTTTTCTTACAGCTTTAGTTCACCATACAATGCAGGCTTCCCTGTACATCTAACCATAGAAAAAGTAATCAAGAAACAATGTCCAGAGCAATATACTAAATAAATACATGCAATGTATAATGTATAATTCATTATTTTAGAAAACATACAGGTAGCAATTTTTTGAGAAAAAATTATATGAATCATACAGAGCTGATGTAGTTGTTAAATAAGACATAAGAAAAATATTTGATTCTCTCTAATTACCTTCAGATGAATAAAAGTTGTTCCTCTTATTTTTAAGAGAAGATATGAAGAAAAGGAAGAAGAAATGAAAGCAGAAATTAACATTTTATAAAATAAGTGCAACCAATGTGAATTCTTTACTTAAAACAATTGGCTTTCTGTCTAGAAGATTCTACCACCATTTTCTCATGTCCCACGATCTCCATCCTCTACTAGTCCTGAGAACTCATTTTCCCTTATTGCTGTATTGGTCTAAGAATTTTTCCATTTTCAATGAGGATTTTAGATTTCCTGCTGTACTTTTCTAAATTACAGTAATTCTCATCCATTTTACTTCTAAATAATTCTCTGTCCATTTCACTCATATACATCAACTCCAGACATGTTCAAGGTACCATTTCTCACTGGACTACCTCAATAACCCTTAATGGGAGCCCCTAAAGTCCCTTCCAATCTATTATCTTACATTTCAGTCAGAATGTTCTTCTTAAACTAGATATCTCATTATGATAATCATGTTACACTAATTTCTCCCAAAACTAATGCTTTGTAGATATGGAAACAGTTCAATTGGAATTTGCATGAACAGGTTTGATTGATTGACTGGTTTTTCGACAGTCTTTTTCTCACTCAAATGTGCTTCTCTTTCTTTCTCAATAAACTTTTAGAGAGACTATTTATAGACTTTTACATCCTTGGTCTCTGATCCACGGTTCCTGACCTTGTTCCCCCCAACCACTCACTGTTTCCAAACAACCTGTGTTCAGTAAGGGATTGTATTTACATAGTCTTATTAATGAATGTCAGAACTTTCTCCAAAAGATTTTCAATATTTAATATATGTTGTTCATGTGTGCTTTTTTCAAAAATAAAAAGCTTTACTCAAAGATACTGTATGCAGTTCAAATTTTCTATTAACCTATTGTATGTGCTTTACATTTCCGCTTTTATATCACTTCTCAATTTTCCTTCTTAGTTTATATTATCTACACAATTGTGTCCATATTGAAGAGCTCTGGAACAAATTCATGTCTTTGTGCTCCTTTTCCCTTTCAAAATCCTTCTTTAAATAATATACTGATTATCAGAAGGAGGGGTGAGATGATAGGGGAAGGAAGGTGACATGCGCTTTGGTGAAAGGTAAGTGAAGCATGTTTACTCCTAGAGTTGTGAGCTGCACTTTCAAAATTTTGTACTTATGTAAACCAGTGGCAAGTCAATAAAACAAAACAACAAATTTCCTGGGAAAATGATTTTGCATAATATCAGCTCACTTATTTTTAAACTTTGAGCCAATAATTATCAAACCTATTTTCATTCTAAGCTTTCATGTTAAAATTCTGAGTTATAGGTCATTTCAGAAGAATCTTTATCCAATGAGATCCCTGTCCTCACTTTCTGATATATTCTTTATTTTCCTTGCATCGTGATGAATGCTTTATATTTATTAATTGTAACAATACCATTGGTAAGAATGATATCACTTTTTGAATTTTTATTTGAAAAACTTTTCTAGGTATTAAATATTGAAAAACTTTCCTAGGTATTAAATATTATTAAATATAATAATAATAATGATAATATTAATAATAATCTACTTTTCTAAAACCAATATATTGGCCAAAATGTTAAATGTATATTAAGAACATAAAAACAAAATTGACCTACATTTACTAAAATTTGATTTTCAGGCTTTTCCTACAAGACTGTTAAATTACATAAGATATAAACACTAGTCACAAAGTAACTTTTGATTTTTTAAGGTCTTTTAAGAAAAGTTAAGAAAGAAACAAAACCAGTTGCTTTGCTTCTGGACAGCTGAGCAGCAATAACCAGAAGATGGTCATTAATCATCAACAAATTACAAAGAATTCATGCCAAGTCAAAGGTAAAATCAATTACAGAGACAATTAAAGTACGCAGACATCACACTCAAAGCCCCCCTGGTTAATAGAAAACCTAATATGATGTTAGAGGAAATTTAGGCATAGAATTTTCCATATTACTCAAATACAAAACTAGATTTAATGATATAGAGCAACTGTTTACATGGTAAGTTGCAGGAAAAAATCCTCTTATGGCAATAAAGTTGACAGTGATTTGATCCACTGTTTTATCAATCAATTATATTGTAAAAAGTAGTAGTGAAGATGTATTGACTACAGTGCTTTTGCTGCAATCACTTCTTTGTGATGAAGAAAACTTCATGCATGCTGCCTTGATATTGGCACCCAGCACCAAGACTCAACAAAATATAGTATAGACAAGAGTTATGGGACAAAAGGAAAACATTTTCTTTTATGTTGCCAACTATATCTTTGAAGTCTTTGGTTACATTCAGATGAAATCTCTTAAGTTCAGAGAAAACTAGTTTTACAAACCTAAACTTTTCCCCAGATGTGTGATATTATGACTCACTTTTTCCTTTACAGTCAATCAACATTAACAACTTTTATAAGATTCTAAATAAGGTAAAGCTGCCCCTGTGAAGTGAGCAGAAAGGAGAGGCATTCTGCTGTTCAGAATTATCGAGAAACAGGCCAGGAACATTCAAACTCAGTTTGTCACAGTTTAAAGATGCTGCCACAATTCTTCATTAAATATGCCCTTTGTAAACATTTCCCTAAAATAAATAAAATTTCTATAATATTTGGAGAAATTATTACATTAGATGCTGATCTAGTTAAATCAAAATAGTACCATTTTTATTCTAGTCTTATTACTGGTAAGCTGACTGATCTTTGATTATTCATTTTTTCTTTCTTCGGGTAATTATTTTGTTTCTAAATGGAATAAAATTATTTTTTTCTATACATACTTGTATTGTATAGGTATCTTAATAGATACATGATTATAGAAATGATTTTATAATAATAAACAGAAAATTTTCTGTATAATATATAAATAGTTGTATGTATCAGTAGAATAGTAATACTAAATTTCCAAATTGTCTTAGCCACTGGTTATACATGACTCAAAAAATCACTATGTTTTTTGAAAGGGTTGTTACTGTCATTTTAATTCATGTTTGTACCTTGTGAAGTCATTCAGTGAATATAATTTCTTATAAAGAAAATGCTATTATTAGATTTGATTTGCTGAGAACTTGACTGTGACCCTAATAGTCTCAGTTTACCACTGCATCATTGACTCAATGACCTATCCAATATCTACAAATCTCCACATTCTCTTAGTTCTATTCACCCAGTGTAACAGTAGTTTCACTGTCTGAATGAAGAATCTTCACCATTTGGTAACAGTTTTCATCTCCTTTAACTACGCACCAAGAGAAAATGTATTTGAAAATGTCTCAAATAGATGCAGAACTAAACATCAATCTTATCTTTGCTCTTATAGAAAAGAAACCCATTTAGGCACATTCTGAATCAAGTTCACTAAATGGGAATTTACTTAGGCCCCATGGCATGCTGTGGGCTAGGTATTTCATGCACAGTTCCTCACAGTTCTTTACACTAAATCTAGGAGGCTGCTAACACTGTCTCACAGATGACAATGCTGAGGCTCAGATAAATTAAAGTTTTGAGCAAGGTCATTCAGCTTCAAAGTCTTAGAGGTGTATTAGAACTCAAGTCAAACTGACTCGAAAACTCGTTCTTCTAGATGAACATTTCTTATAGTGAAAATGAGAAATAATCACTCTTAGCTTTCTTGAAAAAGAAAGCAGTAACTCTGAATGTTTTACATTAATTCTCGGGTTCTTTGTATATTTAGATAAAACCTGGTGTTGACCTGAAGCTTGTTTTATGAATCTGTAAATAAACAGTCATATAAAATTACCACTTTACAACACAGTCCTTCAAATAAGTACTTTACAAAGGGGCAAAGGGGGAAGGAATGTAAATAAACCTTTTAGCCATTTAACAGATACTAATACACTATTAAAAACAAAGCAATATTTAGGCATAGGCAACAACTAGTAAACAAAGACCAAAAGATCTCTGCCCTTATGAGGCTTACATTCTAGTAGAAAACAATAAACACAATACATAAGTTACATCATGTATTAAAGATGGTGCACAGATTGAACTAAGACTAGAACAAGGTAAGGAGGACTGGGTGTGGTTAAGTGAGGAAGCAGAGAAAAGGCATGATCCAGGGGGCTTGGGTCAGAAACAGTAAGGGCTGTAGTAGATGAGGTTAGAGATGATTAGGGAGACTAGCCTAAGGTTCACAGACTATCCTTTACTTTTAGTGAAGGGATGTTCATGCCAGGGTTTTGAAAAGAAAAGCAAGGTAATCCGACTTATATTGTAATGATTATTCTTACTGTTGTGTTGAGAATCAAGGGCAGAGAAGTAAAGATATTGCAGGCAGAGCAGGTGTGCAACTGAGAAGAGACGCTTACCATTGTCCAGCAAACAGATGATGGTAGTTGAATCAGAGGGTGGTAAGAGGTACTTGGGTTTTGAAAAAAAATGTCAAGAGAACTTCCTGATGGATTGGATGTGGAATGTAGAAAACACACATAGAAAATGTCCCCAGTGTTTAGCCTGATGAGAGGAAGGATGGAGAGCCATTCAGTAGGCTGGGCAAAGAAGCATGCAACCTTGTTTTCAAGTGCAGAGCAGAACCTAGCTGTAGGGGTTAGATTCAACTCCCACAGGAAAATATTAAATCAGGCTTTTATACAAGTAAGGAATTTTGAAGAGAGATCAGGCTAGAGACAGAAGTTTGTGAATTATCAACATAATAGGTGATATTTAGAGCCAAGAGCCTGAGTGAAATCCTAAAGGGTGTAAGAATAGACAGAAAAGAAAAATAAACTTCTTTCTCATTCTATTTATAGTAAGGTCTTTACTTCCTTTTGATAGTGATTTAAACCAATATATTTTATGGAATGAGATAGAAGTTTAGTGACTGAAGTTCTATATGTGATTATTTCTGAGTTTTCTATGGAGTTTAAAGTTATTAAGGATATATCACTTCCTAATTAAAAACAACTTGCATATACTTTTAAAGTCAAAACCAGTGAGATAATATACTAGTGCCATTCTCATAAGGAAAACAGAAAGGGTCCATTTCCAAAATTTGAATACCTATTTCATAGGTATCATTAATACCCAATAGATATATTTCTACGAATTTAGCTTTTCTGACAACAAAGAAAAATACCTATAATAAGAAATGGAAACAAAATTGAACTTAAGAATTTTTTTCCCAGTAAGAGAGAAAAAATGATGGTGATTTAAACATCTTAACATAAAAAACTCAGAGCATTTAAACATGCAAACTGAAATGTAGAGTAAATGCTACACTTTTTTCCTTGACAAGTACTTTCTCCCATATTCATTTTTAATGTCAGAGAATTCACAGAACTAAGATCTTTATTCTAAACCTCTAGAGCTTGCCTGAGAAAGTAATTATGTAGGTGTTTGTCAGAAACTGAACTAATAGTCTTAGGAATTTAAATTCATATATAGAGAATAGGTTCAGAGATTTTACCACCAGCCTATCTCTCCCCCATCCACAAGGCCTAAGGTCATGCTTATCCAATTCTAGGCTCTTATTCCTTTAAGGATTAGCAACATAGTGGGTATATATTATAAAATCCAGTAAAAGTGAAGAATTATTGAAATAAGCATAAAAATATATAGCATCAGTCATGTAAGCTGATTCAAATTTTGTGGCAAGCAAATTAGTTGTGAGGTCCTGGAGTTAGATGCTTCTGTTTCCTCTAGTTTCCTGTTTTCCCTCAGTGGACTCCCATCCCATAATGTCAGTTGATTTCCATTGTTTCTCTAGATTAGAAGATGATGAGGATAAAATACAAATAGCTTGAGTCCACTTTTGTGTTTCCACCAAGCTATAATTCTTCCAGTTCCAAATTATTATTTATTTTCTATTTTTCCAATTAAAATGCATAATTTTTAAACATATTATACATACCCATTTATCTACTATCTATCTATATCAGTGAGCATTTCTATAAAAAAGAGATGGCATGTTCAAACTGCATAATTTTATGAGAGTTTAATTAAGGTATTATTTAGAAAACTCAAGGTTGTGAATTTTGTTCAGTAAACAGTACCCAAGCCTCACTTCTTGCCACACTTTTAGTTGTAAAAGCCTCTTCCTTTGGATAAAATCAGCCTAAATCCAGGAAGAAATGTAAAGCAAATGTAAAGCAAATATAGATACCTAGACAAGACCTGGCTACATGATTTATGGAATCCAGGGCAAAGTAAAAACACAGGACTCCTTTCTTTAAAAAAGTTATTAAGAATTTCAAGATCGTGACACCAGTGCAGTAAGTCAAGTGTGGACCTGCTAAACCTGGGAAGCTGTGCAAATGCATAGGTCACACATTCCCGAACCCAATCTGTTCCAAACTATTATTTTGAGGATTAAGTGAGATAGTACTTAATATATGCAATCTGCTCAAGCCAGACTATCAATTACTGCAATTGATGTTAGCAATACTAGTAATATTAATGCTATTAATAAGAATCATCTACTACTATTGATATTAACATTACTGCTTTACTATTAACAAACAAATATATTCATACATAGTTGTATTTATAAAAGTTATACAATTGTCATCAATAAAGAAATTCCAAATTAACTATTTTACCAATAAAAATATATGATGATCAATAACAAAGCATGAGATTTTTAATTGCTAATGTAGAAAATGCACCATGTCAGAGTGAATCCTATTTATCAATTTAACCCTGGCTTACCTCAAACTAGTATAAAATCATAATTATTCAGTCATTAAGAAACAACTTTACATAGGGAGGTATTCAAAGAACAGAGATTCTGGTCCATTTATGAGTTAAAATACTTTTATGTTATATATTCTAAAAATTCACTTATCATTGCATATTATTTACCCTTTTCTAGATGATTAGGGAGAGCAAGCATCAATGTTTGTGCTAACCAATAAACACTTCTGTTCTTGGGAAATATAAAAGCACTATATTATTCTGTCTTAAAAGAATGGGCCCAGATGATTAGTGTCTGTTGTCTGTGTTTGGTTGGTTAGTTTTGAAAATAAGTACCTCTTACCTTGCTTCCATAATATCTCCTCACTATATTTGCGTGCCTGCTTGTAGCAATGACACTTCAAAAATGTGTATGACTTTCCCAGTAGTAAAGTACTCAGGCTTTGTGTTATTTATCATCAATTCTGGCTGTTTTTAAATTGCTTCCCTGGTTTTCAGGTTATATGTTAATTATACATCGCAAATACTGTGGTTTGTCTAAAAAGTTAAAACAAAGCTAAGAAATATATCAAGTTAAACTTTAGAAAAACAACTAAAATTCTGATAAACCAACAATTTAATCCTAACATTACTTCTCTCTTCATTTTGGGGCTCTAAATAATAAATAGTACGGTGTTTCACAAACAACTATGCAGAAAAAACTTGTTTATCACAAAACACAAAAATAAATATATCCATATATGGATTTTATATATCACTCTAATTTCATTGAATTCTATTCAGTAACTAAGATTACTTCAGGATTTCTAACTAAATGGTTTGTCATCTCATTGTTGGGAGCTCCTGAGAAGAGAGAACAATATGCTCTCATGTACTATCTGATTTTTAAAATGCTAGATTACAAGACTTTTACATAATAAAGGTTCTTTTTACTTTTCCTCTTTCCTGGCAGTCTTACAATTGCCCTAATATATCACACCAGATTCTTTTCACTGTTGTGATTCAAGGTCACTCTATAAAAAATTTGCATTGCTAGCATACAAAAAGTTGAAGGTGGTTGCTGTCACCTTGAATAATTTTGCACATTTCTCTTTCTTTTAAAAAAATGTAAAGCAGCAGTGATTTTATTTTGTACCAGCCTACTGAAGATTAATACTGTACTCTGAAATTCTTGAGAAAACCTATTTCCTAATATATTTTGTCATTTTACAACAAAGAAAAAGCCTAGAATCCTCACACTAGCAGTAGGTACAGATGGACAGACACAAAAAGGGTTCACTCAACCTCAGCTGCAGTGTAGGTACTTCCAAGAGAAGGTCGAAAAGACAGATGGTTAGTTCAACTTCATGTCTAAGAAACATGTGCTGCCTTAAGTAAGCAAGAGCTTCCCAAGAGAGGCAACTTTTGTTATTAAACTCTTCAAATTCTCAAACTTCTCTTAATAATTTACAGGTTTTTTTTTAATTTTATCTTCCCTGTCTCACTTTTGATTACATTTTACTTGCGATAATAAATGACAGTTCCATGCTCAACTTAAAAACCTTTCCTCAGATCTCAACTTCAATATGTTGTCCCACCCTAACACTCTGCTTCACTAAGGGCATATATATTAAGAGTATATGAAAGGAGGTACAACCTACGCTCTATTGTTTCCTGAGGTTCAATGCTGACCCAGCTCCTAATGGCTGTGTTTCTCCCTGAAATCTTTCCATTTGTTCTTCCTATTTCCAATCTAAATTAGGCCCTACTCTCAGATAAACAACAATGAAAATTACCTTCCTAAAGTGTTAGTGTTACTGTATAACTTATCTATTCAAAAATTTGTAGTCAGGTCAGAGAAGTTCAATGAACAACAGTATATTCCAAACTCAATATTATACATATAAAGTTCAATTTTAAATATAGTAAGAGCCACTTGTAGTGGAAACCTAAACCAACTGAAAAATAAGGGAGGCAGCAAAGGGTTCTTATATTTAGTAACATCTGAATTTTAAAAGAAAGGACTATTTGGGCCCAAACTGACAAAATTTAGCCCTGTCTGCTTTCTGAGTCACCCCTTATATGTCCTTTTTAGTGCATTCTATGCTCAGACATCATAGAATTTGGTTTTTTGTTTGTTTGTTTTTACAATCACATTATTTCATATCTCCATATCTTTGTTCAGGGACATTCCCTTCTACTTTTAACATTTTTCCCAGTTTCCTTCCTTTATTTTTTCCTCAAGCTTATTTTTCTTCCAAGTTTCCACTGAGATATAATCAAGACAATATACCTAATATTTCAAGTTGGAATAAGCAACAACAGTCTTAAGATCTCCAATAACTCCCTATGAAAATTACCTTTATTGTATGTGTTGCAATGTATTGTATTAATCTTAAATATAAATTAATTGAGAATATGATCCATAAGATATTCTATTTCAAATCCCCAGAACTGTACCTATGTTCAGTAGAGGCTGCTTACACACAATAATCAATTCTACTGAAGCATCAAAAAAGAATAAAATACTTATGAAATATTAACTAAGGAGACAAAACACTTATACACTGAAAGATATAAAATGGTGCTGAAATAAATACAAAAAATACAAATAAATTAAAAAACATCCTATGTTCATAGACTGGAAGATAATATTTTTAAGATGCCAATATTACCAAAAACTATCTACAAATTTTATGTCATTGTTATCAAAACCCTAGTGATTTTTTGCATAATTAAATATCCATCATAAAATTCATACAAAATATCAAGGGACAATAAATTGACAAATCCACCTTGAAAAAGAAGAGCAAAATTGAAGCTCTCATAATTCTTGATTTCAAAATTTATTAATCAGAACAGTTTGTGTGATATTGGTATACAGACAAAAGAGAACTAACTTAGTGTATCTAGATATAAAATTTCACATACATTGGTCAAGTAATTTTTGAAAAGCATGCCAAGTTCATTAATGGAGAAAGAAACTCCTAAACTATTGGTTAATGGTACTGGGAAGACTGACTATATGGAAAATAATTAAGTTGGAGTCATACCATGTAACACAGACAAAAATTTTAAAAAATGGATCAAACACCTGCATTTAAGAGCTAAAATTATAAAACTCTTATAAGAAAACATAAGAAATAGCTTGTGACACTGAATTTGTCAATAACCTCTTGAATATGATGTTGAAAACACAAAGAAGAAAAGGAAAAAAATAAAAAAACAGATTTATACATCAAAGGGCATATTCATCTGATGAAAATACAACCCACAGTATGGAAAAAATATATTGCAAAAGATTAACATAAGTTATGAAATCCTACAACTCAAAAAACATTAAAAGTGAGTAAAGTGCCATTACTCTTCATCATAGAAAAACAAATAAAAACCAAAATGGTATACCATTTCACACCTATTAAAAGGCAGAAATATGTGTTATACAAAGTGTGGAAAACAAAGAACCCTTACACGGGGCCGGGCACAGTGGCTCGTTCCTGTAAGCTTCAGCCTATGAAGCGACCAGGCCTAGGGATCATGGTTCGAGTCCCACCTGGGGTCCATAGCGAGACCTAGTTCCAAAAAAATAGCTGGGAGTGGTGGCATGCACCTGTATTCCCAGATACCTGGGAAGTGAGGCTGGGGATTGCTTTAGTCCGTGGTGCCCCAGGCAAAGAGAACCTGCAGTTCCATGGGCAAAAATAGTGAGACCTCTCACTATTTACTAACAGAAAAGAACTCTCACACACTATTGGTAGGAAAGTAAACTGGTCCAGAAAGTCCAGCAAGTTATTGTTCATAGTAACCAGTACAGTAAAGAAGTTTCTCATAAGATTAAAAATAGACCAACCACATGATATAGCAGTTTCACTACTAGCTCTCTATCCAAAAAATGCAAAAACAATAATTCAAATGGACATATGTAATCCTGTGTTCAATTTAGCAATTTACAATGGTCAAGTTAGGGAGACAACCTAAATGCCAAAAAACAGATAAGCAGATAAAAAAAAATATGGCATGTATATACACTGGAATACTACATAGCTGTAAAAGAAAAAAGACAAAATCTTGCCATGTGTGACAATATAGGTAGAAGTTGCTACTGAGATAAGTCAGAAGGGGAAACAGTAAAGGATGGTTTCACTCATATGTGGAATATAGAGAAATGAAACAAAGCATCAGTCAAAGCCAAACCAAAATCCATTCCTGACAATCCTGACTGTAAAATTGACATTACTAGAGGGAGGAGGAAAATGAAGGACAAAGTGGTCAGGGCAGTCCAATGGATAAGTAAAGGATTATGGGTGCCTTACTGGCAGGTATGGATGTGGTACTATACACCTGAAGGGTTATTCCCCTAAATTGTATTCAGAATTGTAGACCAATGTTACTTCATTAAAAAAAAAAAAATCCTAAAAAAATGTAAGTAAATCAGAGACTGCATGCTGAGTTATATATTTTCAAATCCAGGAAATTGTTAATAAAGCTTAAGATTTCTTACCTAAAAAATAAATTAAAATGAACAATGTATAGAAGGCAAAGAAACACACAAAGTGGTGTTAAATGTTACTGATAATTAGGGAAATGCAGATTAATACTGCATATATATATATATATATACCTTATATATATATGATAGGATAGCTAACATTAAAATAACAGGAAAAAAGTGATGACAATGAGGTAGAGAATTTGGAATCTTTGTGCACTACTTGGAGAAATGTAAAATGATATAGCAATAGTGAAAAATGGTAGTATGATTCTTAAAAAATAAAAACTAGATCTACCAACTGATCTTGTGATTTTCTATGTGAATATGTACAAATGATATGAAAGCAGGATTCTAGTAGACATGATAAGTATTCACCATATTTGTAGTAACATTATTCACAATAACAAAAAGTGGCAACATTCTAAGAATCAATATATATAATATAACAACACTATGTTTCATTTAGCCATTCATCCACTAATTGATTCTTAGAATATTGCCACTTTTGTTTATAATATATATTATATATATTCTTTTACTTTATATATATAATAGTGTATATGATATATTATAATATATTATACATAATATATATTATGCATAATCATTATATATAATCATATATTACATATAGATAATTGTTATATATAATACTATGTGATATATATTATATCACATTTAACATGATGTGCTATTTATATATTAGTATTAATTAATATTAATTATTAATATTGATTATTGGCATTAATGATATTAATGTATTGTGTTATATATTACATGACATGTTATATATTATGTATGATGACTATATAATATATATTGATATACAATTTATATTACAGAACATATATCATTAATAATATGTTATATATTATATAATACTATATTATTATATTATGCTATCATATTATATATGAAGAACTATAATATTTATTATATATAATATTTAACATATTATATATAAAGGAAGAAAAATCCTTACACATGCTTCAACCAGTAATAACCTTTTTGAGAACATTATTCTGAGAATTAAGTCAATGACAAAAAAGACTAATACTATAATTCCACATATATGAGATCTCTAGAGAAATGAAATTCATATAAACCTAAATTCAAATGGTGTGATGGTTAATTTTATATATGGACTTGACAGGCCATATATTACCAAAATATTTGATTAAAGATTCACTGTTCTGGGTATGAGTTTAACATTTTAATCAATGGATTTAGTAAAATAGATTTCCTTCTTCCATATGAGTACAGCACATTCAATCCACTAAAGATCTGAGTAGAATAAAAAGACAGAGGAAGAATTCATTCTCTTTCTCTAATTATCTTCAAAGTAGGCCTTGAGTTTCCACATGTTTTTTAACTGAGACTCATACTGGCATTTTGCTAGTCATTTTCCAGTTTCTCAGATTATTGTTTCTCTCTGAAACTTCATCATTGGCTGCCCTGGATCTCCAGCTTGCTGACTGCAGATCTTAAAATGTTTCGGCTTCCATAGTCCTGTGAATCTACTCTTTATAATAAATCTCTTTTACTATTAGTTCTTTTTCTTTAAAGAACTAATACAAATTGTGATTGTCAGAGGCTAGAGTGAGAAAGTAATATAAAGTTATTGTTTAATGGATATAGTTCCAATTTGCAAAATGAAAAGAGTTTTAGAGATGGTTGGTTTGATGACTTCACAGTAATATGACTGACTGTACTTAACATCACTAAACACCCAAAACTAAGTAAGACAGCAATTTCATGGTATGTGTATTTTACCACAATTAAAAAATAAATTTAGCCAATGCTACTGAACCAAACACCTTTGGATATACTTACACGAACAATTCTTGCATCATTTGATCTAAAACCCCATTTATAGCCCTAAAAATCAATGAGGATCCAAAGCAACTTTTGTTTTTGTGGATTATATTTACTGATATTTATCATGTTAGAAACTGAGAAAATTTAGAACATTTATTAATTTATTTAAAATTATAATGAACCTATTATACACATATTTTATGAATATTAAGTGCATTTCACAATGCACTTTAAGGTGTATTTTATATTTTTATTTTTTTATCCTCTAACTAAATAGAAGACAGTTTGCATTTTCACACATATTTCCACATTTAATTTGTTGGAATATGTTGCCTGGATTAATCCAATATCATACATACTTTTGAAAAGAAAAATTTAAAAGTTGATTAAGTTTGAAATTCAAATTCAACAAGTAGTAGTAGATTTTTAAAAAGAAGTTGCAATGTGAAATCTAAAACTATATCAATGAACTTTTAAAGCTATTACAACAAAATTCGTTGGTCTATTTTGTGCTTTCAGTCAATCTTTAATCCATACATTATATCATGCATTTTTTATTTAGAAAATATTTGTTCACTAACTTATCACTGAGTTCATTCAAATGTTGACACTTATCATTATTTAATATTAAAAATCTTGCATTCATAAAGACAACTACTGATCACATTAGAAAGTCTAAATGTTTGGGAAGTTGATACCAATTTTATAAAATTCTAATTTTTACTTGAAAGCTCATTCTACTGTTGGCAACAAATACTGTCAGGGGCGTTCCCAGAATTGACAGGTTCACTTTATTCAAATTTCAGAAAATGTCTGCCGAGTATCTAAGTTTGAATAATCATACTTTATCTGTCATTCTTTCATGTAGAAAATGATGTTCTATAAAACTTGCTGGTTCAGCTTGCAAATCAATTACAAAGTTCTTTTCCTCTACACAACACAACCACCATCATTTGGCACTTTGGCATATGACAGAAATGTTTATACCTGTTTCTCAAATTGTTATACTAGAAAATACATATTAAAAATATGTACACTCAAGGATAAGTTTTAATAAATTTAATGACTTTCATTGATTCACTAAGAGCCTGCTTAGGTGAAAAATATTTCTTTTTTTGATGTCCTGAAGAACACAACTATTTGTACGTTTTGGTGCAACCACCTTGATTTGTGCTAAGGTATCAATATTATTGCTTTTGTACCATCAGTGTAAGTCAACTAGTAAAAAAGACAAGAAATATTAATACCTTACAAAGTACTTTTCCCCATCAGATGTATCTGAAAGGACCTCAGAGACCTGCAGATACCTGTTGAACACACTTTGAAAATCACTGACTTATTAAACAACATAAGATTTTTTTAGGTATTTGTAATATCAGGCTGACCTCATTGACCTAAAGCATTGACCTTTCAAGTAGAAGATAAACAGAGATTAAATCACCGATGTTCTTTTTTTTACATAAGGAGAAACAGAAAGTAAAGAGGAAAATTAAACAACTTTCTCATTATCAACCAGCATTAGAACTTTGACTGTAAGGCTCCATTGAGAGTTAATTTTACTCTTGCAGTTCAACAAGGACAACTTTCCAACAATAACAACAACAAAAAAAGAAAAACTCAAGAACATATCCCTTTCTAAAACTATTCAGTGGCACATAACTATAAACCTGCAGAGTTACTTTTGTATTTTCATTTACTGAGTCAGGTGTGATTCTGAAGTGCAATCCTTAAGTCACCCTTTAAATACAAAGAGAGTAAAGAAATCAATTTACAGTTTCTTTTCATTATAATCGAATTCTTTTCAATTTATGATTACCCAGGAGAATATAGACAGGCAGCATCTCAGAGTAGGGTCATCTTTGAGGAGATTTGCACCTAAACAACAAGATATTCAGACACAGCAATAGTGTGACAAGATGCTGTGACGTAAAAGGAAGAGTAAGTTCAAAAGTCATGAAGCAGGATCAAGTTTAAACAGATGAAAAATGAAAGGATGAAGAAAGTTGTTGAACACAGTTATCTTGAGGAGAGCGCAATGGTTGTGATTAGAGAAGAGTAAACTATAACATTATCTTAAGCAATTAAATGACATAATCTATTTAAATAGGATTGAAAGAACTAACTCTAAATAAGATGTGACTAGTTCCATAAGAATAAAATCTTGATTTGGTAAGCATGAAAGCCTAGATGGAATATATTAGGAAATATGAGCAGACACCCTCTTTCATATATGTGGTAGACTGAATAATTCTCCCCCAGAAAGATGTCTGCAGCCAAACCTCTGAAAATTGTAAACATGTTTCTTGACATGGCAAAAGAAACATCACAGATTTAATTAAGGTTAGGGACCTTTAAACACATTTTTCTGGTTCACTCTATGGCCCCAATGTAATTACATGAATCATTAAAAGCAAGGAACTTTCTTGACTGTAGGCAGAAGAAATTCAGCAGAAGGGAAAGTCAGAGTGCTCTAATGCATGAAAAGGACTCAGTACACCATTGTTAGTTTAAAGGCAAGAAGAAATGTAAGGAGTCTTAAAGATGTCCCCGGCTAAATACAGTTAAGAATAGGGGCTAGGGAGCTACAATTACAAGAAAGAGACTTCTTTGAATAACCTGAACAGTCTTGGAAATAGATTCTGCCTGAGAGCCTCAGGTTGGAGCCCAGATTGGTTGACATCTTCTTGTTGCCCTTGTAAGATCTGAAGGAAAGAACCCAATCAAATTTCCTACGCTCTGACCCAAAGAAATGGCAGACGATAAACCTATTTTGCTTCAATTTGTTAAACCAATAAATCTGGTTTGATAGGTAGGTAGAAGTTTCTAAAAATATTAAACCTGGTCCCTTTTTTTTTTTTAACAAACTAAAGGAGAATTGGGTATATTTACTCATCTCCCTACATTCCAGTTTAAATAAAATGATAAAGAAAAAGAACCTTTATATTCAACAAAATCAAGAAACATTCATATTGTCAATCACAGAGAATATATAACAGTAAAATTTGTAATAAATTTAAGGAAGGTCACAAAAGTTGCTAAAAATGTTCACTAAAAGTACAATTTTCTATAAGAGCAAATGTAGTTTTTCTAGAAGACAGTATCAACAATTCTTTAATAGAGTCTTAAAATGCTAATGTAGAAATGGGTTGAAGGACAATCAGAGAACAAGGATACACAGATTTATTTCCATGTCACAAGGCAATAATCTAACACCAGGTGAAGGTCAAAGGCTCTGACATCACCCCTGTGGTCAAGGTCACATGAGCAACATTAACTACCGAAACCACAAGATGAGAACAAGTGAAAAATGTATTATCAAAAGAAGAATTAAGAAACAAGAAATCTTTGGGGGGGAAATAATTTGGAATTTTTAAAAGTGAGGCAAACAGGGGAAATATAAGTGAAATGAAGATGAAATCAAAGAGATGAAAAGTTGCCTAGAAGAAATCTTGGAAGAAATAGATAAAGACAGTACCTCCAGAAGTTAAAGGTATATTAGAAGTTGGTAAAAAGAACTAGAACACTGCTGAAAACAGTTATAACACTAGAGATAATTATAAAATGAAGTAGAAAATGAAAAAATAAAAAGAAAGAGAGATCATGATTAACATGAGCAATGGAAATAGCTACAACTGGACTGGTGTTTCTAAAGAAGACATTCCAACTAATATTAAAAAAGAAATTTTAAATAATTAAACATAAAAACATTTTTAAATGAAGATATAGTCTTTTAAAAGTCTATTTCTATTTAAAATCCTGAAAAAAGTGAGCAATGTCAAGATATACCCGATGAAGCTACCTAACTTTAGGAAAAAAACAAATCTTATGAATAATCTAGGAAGTAAAACAAGCTTCCTGTGATGAGTAACAATTAGTCTGCCTTCAAACTTAAGCAGATAATTTTATTTTACAAATGTGAAAATGATAGGGGGCTGTGGTGAAATTGTGGGGGCTTAGGCCCCCAGCATCTGCATTAGAATGGCAGTCAATATGTCCTGTGGGCAGAGAATTAGAGAAGGGAAGCCATGCCTTCTCATGATGGTATTAGAATTAGGATATTAGGGAGGAGACTAGGGCGAAACATGTGGAGAAGATAGAGAAGGGAAGAACAATAGGATAAAGAGTAGAGGAGCAGCAGGAACTGCCAGCTTCCAGGTGCTGGAAAAGGCAAGGCCCAAGCTCTACTCTGGGCTGGTTGGAGCCTGGGGAAGCATGTAGGAGCAACTTGTGATGTGTGTAAGCTGACTTGGAGATTTGCTACTTGAGAACTTGATTTAACTTAGAAATTGCAAAGCTTGGAAATTGTCTGGAGACTTGAAGAAATTTGCTGCATTGCTGTTTTCATCATTAGACACCTGAAGTGCTCACTGTTGCTCTATGGAGTGAGTGGCTGGTTTTTGAACCACTTTAAAACTTGGAGCTGAAAGAATGTTGGAGTTGTGCCTTTAGGAGAATTGAAGATGCTATCCTGGTTTTCTTCATTGGATTTGAATCTCCTACTTTTGAAGAAGGATCGATGACATCTTGGCTTCTTTTGGCTTGAAGTGTGTGGAGTTGTATCTTTGAAGAAGGAGCAGTGATGCCATATCTGCTTCTTTGTCTGATTTGAAGGTGACAGCCACCATTTTGTGGATGTACATGGTTGCTGCAGCCATGCGCTCTTTGGACTAGAGACTGAACTGGTGAGTAGGATTACCAAAGGGATTCCTTGTATCCTCTAGTGACTGCTTTTTGTTTTGCCCTTTTAGTAAATAAATATGTTTTTGTCTCCTTTTAAGGTTTATGTGGTCTTGCTACTGCATGCATGGGTTGGGAAGAAACTGGTATGTGGCTAGATTAGCTGCCCCCCTTTGTAAGTTTGGTTAAGTACCCCATTTTGCCTGTTTTGTCTCCCTATTTCAAAAAGGGTGACTCAACATTTATATAGTTCTGAGAAAAAGCAAGAATGATCCCTTACTTTAACACTCAATTTCCATTCATTTATAAGGGCAATAGAATTTCAAATAATCAAACGTTCAGGAATTATAGTACTCACAGTCTTTCTAAAAAAAAAATCAGTCAATGATAAACACCATAAGATTTCATTCATATTTGATATATAGGGAAAACCAAAAAAGGAACTCAATAAAACAAAAATAAACTTTTGAATTGTAACATCAAGTAATGGTTACCAGAAAGAGTGGTGGGGAGGTAGGATGAGCAAACTGGAAAACAGGGAACAGCAGATGAAGAATAGATTTGAATTTTGAGCCATGAAATAAATGCTGTATATACAGATGTTAGTGTGTACTATAAACTGCTGCAGTTCATATAATATAATGCAATGTTATTTCAATAAAAAAATAAATTATACAATAATTCTAATCAATTGAAAAACATAAAAGAATCAAAAAATCTCAGAAACTAGAGTTATTCTAATGAGAATACATGCTCAGAATATATTTAAATGCTGAATTAATGAAGAGACTGTGAATATTACTCTAGTTGAATTTAATAAAGATGTTATAACTTTGACAATAAAGAAACAGCAAAATTCAGAGATAGAGAAATGTGGGCAAGAGACAAAGAAGTATCAGTTTATGATTTTATTGTTTAATAATGTCAAAGTTAGACCTAAACATTAAAAATAAGAATAGCCTATAAACATTCTGGATACAATAATGGTACATGCAGAATACATCATAAGCATACACACACACATACACACACACCAAAGAAAATACGACCGTGGTATTAGATTTTTTTTAAAAAAGAGAGAAATTTCCAACAATTGATTGGTATGAATATTTTGAAATATGTTTAAATAAGATTGCTACAGATGCCAAAAATAAGTGTGACAAACTCAATTCTAATTTATAGCTAAGGTCATAAGAAAGTAAGGGAACACCTCAGTGAACCCAAAAGAAGGAACAATAACCAGAAAGATAAATTGTCATTGGAGACATGGCTACCCTAGATATTTCTGGATACAAAAGAAAATTTAAAAATTAAACAACTAGAATTTGCGTTCTAATGTCCATTTCAGGGTCAGAAGATGAGAAGATAGTTTCTTAGGCCAGTGGAAGGAGGGAGATTGGGCTCTGAGACACCTTTTACAGATGCAAGGACTTCAAAGTCTACACTTTCAGTCAAGAATAACTTAGAATTGACAATGGTATCAGCCTCATACTTTTCAAAAATAATGTCCAGAGAGAATACATAATCATGTTTACCCTCAAATTAGTTTAGGGTCATCAATTAAGATTGTTAACTTAAAGTACTACAAGGATTACAGCACCTAGGAATCACAGTAATTCTAAAGCAAATGTAGGAATGTACATACCAATCAGATGTTTTAGTAATCTTTATTTAGTGGCAGTCACTGACCTAAATGTTTCCTGTATGTATTTGCTTATTTTATTCTTAATAACCCTAACAAGTATGTGCTATCTGTTTTATAAATGAAAGAAACTAAAATTTAGAAAAATTAAGAATCATTGCCTAAGATTAGACTATATAAATTAGGGTACTAGAATCCCAATGTAAGGAATTTGACTTCAGAGTCTCTACAACTGCCTCTTGTGTTAAAAGGAAGAATAAAAAAATCTATCACTAATTAATTGGTCTGTTCCAAAGTTGTGAAAATAGAAATAGGATAAAGATGTAATAAGGAAAGTAAAAACTCAATGGTCAGTTAAATTGCAGATTAGACACAACTGAAGAGAGAATTAGCTGCAAGATAAAGCTAAATCATTAATCAGATTGCATTAGAGAAAGATAAGGAAAAGGAATCCAAAGTTTAAGAGTTGAGAGAAAGAAGATAATAAGATTTAATTATCAGTAACTATCTAAGGAGAGAATAAAGAAAGTGAATAAAACTATTCAAAGAGATAAGAGCTGAAATTTATCCAGAATGAGCAAAAGAGTAAATCTGAATCAGAAATACCAAAAATCTCAAACAAATAGACTATCAGAGTGACAAAAGAATGAAAACTTTGTTATCTAAATAGAAGAATTCCAGAAGAAATATAGGCTCAGAAAGCATGTGGCTAAAATCAACCATTGATCATTTAGAACAAAGATAATGCTTTTAAATTGAAGGGTAAGAAAGAGAGTCTGAAGATCTTTTTTCTGAAAATGAATGGCATATAGTATTAGCCCATGAAAATGTGGAACTTGACGCTCTATAGTGAGTTAATCAGCATTTATCCCCCATTGATTTATATAGCCATCATTTGAGGTATTGCATCTTCTCCATGATTGTGCAGCCCATGGGCATGTGCATGTGTAAGTGTGCACATCTAGGACTAGGAGAGAAAGGATAAAGTGGCACAGAGGGCATGAGAGATCATGCACATGAGAGCAACACTAAGAGAGAATGAACCTGTGACCCCAACATGGGCAGGGTTATTTGTTCATAAAAGAAAAACACAGAGGTTAAGAATGGTCTAAACCTGATAAGGATACTTACTACTTTTATTTTGTTGCAAATCTTAAGCAGCTTTGGTGAATATGCAAAACTAGCACACTAGGACTATTGTTTCAAGGCCCAGTGGAGAAGAGAAAATGAATCACCAGGAAAGTGTGTGAGAGGGAAATTGGAGCCTCTGGTTTTCAGGAGGGGAGGGAGAGCAAGATAAGGGATATATAAAAAGAAAGGAGCATAGACTGAAAGAAGGAGAATTTTGGGAGGGGGACAGACACCAGAATGACAGGCTGATATAGAAGAGCCCAAGTGGCCAGGTTGGACATAAGTCTCCCACAGGAGTGAGCTGGTAAGGTGAGGAGTCATGGTGGCAGAGTGTGGTGGCAGAAGAGTAGCTGATATGGAGTCAGATGCCAGAATGGCAGGTCAGGGGTGACCAAGGGCTGCTGAGGGAATGCCTGGTGAATGTGACCAAATACCCCTGAAGGTGGGCCTGATAAAGGAAGAAAGTTTGAAGAATTTTGGAGAAGCTAAGCAGCTCAGAACAATGGAAAGAAAGGAAGCAAAAAGAAGATGGAAAAGAAAGACTGGACTTTGTAGAATGCCTGCCTCAGGTTTGGAGGGGCAAAGGGCCACCATCTTGGACACTTGTCTTTAGCATCTTTGGAACTAAAAATGGTGAATGGTGTATGATAACTGGCTACTTGTGGCATTAAGAACTTTGTTTGAATTTTTGGTTTCCTGGTTAATTTTTCTTGTTAATAAAACCCTGTTGCTAAAATGCATTTGACTGGCAACTGCTGCACAGGTGGTAAGAACCTGAAAGAATCCTGGCAGCCAATGCCACATTTTTTAAAGTGGCATTTTTTCCTTTGACTTGTTGGTTGGAGGCTTGTGCCCCATTTGCTCACAATGTCAACAGTATGAGAGAACACCAGGAGAGAAGCCCAGGGAAAGAGTATGAAGATTCCTAGAAAAGGTAGGAGGGGCTGGGGAACTCCTCCGCCTCCCAGGACCCCTGGTCTGGCCCTGCCCTGCCTGATGTGTCTGTATAACTGCTAGAATCAATAAAGAACCTATGCAGATTGGTGAGCCTGATGTTTGCACAATGATAGATATCCTGAACAAGTCAGTTGCCCTACAAATGGTGATGAGGATGCTTGATACTACATATATAAAATAATTGTTTGAAGAGTAACAAATTGAGGGGATATCTTGAGATAACTTTTCCCCTAAAGGTATTTACCAATTCCCAAGTGTCTTGGAGCTGAGCTAACAAGCAAAAACTAACTCAAATTGTCAGCAATTTCAAGGATCATGGAGTAAAAAATTGCCAAGGTATACAGAACATAAGAAGCCTTGATCCCAGAGAAAAGTCAACTAAGAGAAATGAGCCTTGCTTTCCCATTGGTTTCTTTGGCTTAGAAGCTTGTATAAGACAAAAGGATGAGAAAACAAGTGGAAGGTGGCAATCAAGTAACTAATTATCAAAGAGGGTCTGTTAGTCTCATAATACTGGGAAACAAAATTTAGAATTCAGGGTCCACCAAAAAGCAGCCCTGGTTTATGAAACCCACCATCATTGGTGACCATTGATGTGCTACACTTTGAAAATTAGCATTAAAATATTTACAAAGATTAAAGTCCAGCATCAAGTCCAATCCTCTAATTTCTCTTTGGAATTAATGGCTTTGTACTCATGTTGACTGCCAAACTAAAAGTCAATTTCCTCTAGAGTAAAACAAGATCATCTGAGCCTCTGCATTTTTTCAGATAAAATGTATGACAACCAGTTAAAAAATTATCAGGTATACGAGGAGACATGACTTAAAAATAAAGATGGAATCAACAGAAAAAGTAGAAACAAATCCATAGTTAATCCATTTGTTGCACTTTTGAATATAGGCTTTGTTGTTAAATTTGATGGAATATAATATTTTTAAATGTATAATGATGCGAAAGGATAACATAGTAGTTAAACTCATGAGGAAAAAACATCCCCAAAACATCCCAAAAACACATCTGCCAAAATTAAGAAGTCAGTAGATGTATGCAACATGCAACTAAGAAATAATAGAAAGCAATGAGGTAAAAGCAATAGAAGCATGGAGACCTATTATGTCAAAATAAAATTGTACTAAACAGTTAAACAGGCAGAGAAGATTTAGCTCAAGACTCTTGCAATAGGTAAGAGAGATTAGAAATCATTCTGAGCTCGATTCCATCAAAGGACAAGGTGATAGGGGGTTTTAAAGCATTTCTTCCTCAATCTTTACTTGGAATCAATTGCTTTGCCCTATGCTGGCCGTTAGTTCAAAGTTAATGAATCAACTATATATTAAATGAGTTGCCTTTAACCAAAACACATTAAAAAAACAGCATTGATTGATCAACTAAAATGTGACCAAAAGCTTAAAGGAACTACCCTGTGTCTCCCCTGGAAATAATAGAGTAACTCACTAATTCAGTGTTCATTTTATATAGAATCTAACTACAGTGAGCAACAAGTGTCAGCTGTGTGTAAACCTAAGTGTGTGTTTGTGCGTGTGTGTGTGTGTGTGTGTGTACAAATATATAAAATCCTACTGGCTCTGCTTCTTTCAAAGAACCCTGACTAACACATCCCTTCCTCAGAAGATTCTGGACTCTTGGTTGAAAATCAAGCTACTTGAACAAAAAGGAGTGAGTATCCTGTTTCCTCTAGAATAGGGGCTGACAACCTATACCATTTGTTTCTATAAATAAAATTCTGTTGGAAAAAAGACATTCCTGTTGATTTACCTATCATTTATAGCTGCTTTCATACTATGACAGAGTTGAATAGTTGTGTGACTATATAGCTTAAATGTTGAAAATATTTACTATAAGGAAATTTTCTTACTCCTACATGAGGATATCAGAGCACATAAAAAGGCCGATAAAACTATGTATGTACTAAACTTGATAACAAACATATCCATCATCGAATGGTTTAATCTTTCAATTAAAAATGAGTTGGTTGATTCAGCAGTGTTTTTATTATGTCCAAGATACATAAAATTGTTACCAAGGTCCTTTGGCAATGGTAATGGATTATGATGCTTCATATGATACAGTTAATATTTTGAAGAAAGAATAAAAGCAAAATAGAAAAGCTAATATTCCTCATTGAAATCTTCTAGATGGTTTAATTACTTAGTTATAGTTAACAAGCACAGTAATAAAAGAACAGCACTATTGTTTTAAACAGTGAACAATAAAGATACAAGATTTCATTTAAAGTATGCATTGAAAGATATGTCTCAAGAAACACCTTTTCTAGTACACAGAAAAGGAAGCGAAAGTATAATAGCTTAAAGACCTATGCAAAGAACAATTTTCACACCCAGAATTCAGAAACTAAAAACCTGTAATCCCAATGCCTTCCAGAATTTGCCTATTTAAAACTAGCTGCTGAAACTAGAAATCTAAAAAGTCTTAGTCAGTTCAATGAAGGTTGATATCTCACTATTGTGAAGCTTTGGCATATCTCAAGCATGTGGTCTTGGGATCACAACAGAAGAAAAGATAAAAAATTAAGGGAGCAAATTCACTCTTAAATGTCTCATCCCAGAAATGATACCCCATTGGTACTCACTGTCCACTGATGAAAACCAACTGCAAGAGAGAAAGGGCAATGGAGCAGAAGAGCTCACAAAACATTCACTTCACACTAATCATCTCTATCACTGGAACCAAACCAAGTGGACTGAACCAAGTGATGAGTAAAAAGGTCTTTCTACAGGATGGATCATCTTGAGTGTTCCCTTTGTCATCTTCAGTGTGTGTGCCTAAGCAAAATTATGCTATACAGATGAAAGGTAATTCATTTAATGAGTCCTTACATTGCTGAGATGGATTTTCTCTTAATTCAACAAACAATTTTAAGTGTTCATATAAGGTCATGCACTGTTCTAAATGTCAAGTGAGCAGGACAAAAAGAGAGCTCTAAACTCAAGACTTACATTCTTGTGAGAGAAAAAGAACAAATAAAATAGGTACATGACAATGTTACAAGTAAAAACTATTATAATTTTTTGAAAAAGAGAAGAATAAATTCAGAGTCCTGGGGTTATAAGCTACACATTATGTAGTTTCCTCCTGCCACACAGTTAGTGGCTTCAAACAATACAAATTTATCACTTTACAAATTAGAGGTCAATTATCCAATTGACTCTCATGTAAAATCAAGGTGACAACAGGACTATCTTCTGCCTGGAGGCTCCAGGGGAGAATCTGCCACCCTTCCAACTTCCAGACACTACCTGAATTCTCTGATTCCTGACTGCATTGGTCATAACGTCATATCTGTTATCACTTCTCTGACTCTGACTCTCCATCTGACTCTCTGATACCTGACCCTGATACTCTCTTGCAATTACGTTGAATCCATCCATATAATCTAGGATGATCACCCACTTCAAGATACATAACTCAATTATATTTGCAGAGTGTCTTCTACCATGTATGCAGCAACACAGATTAGATTGGAGTGTGTGAAGGGAAGTCATTATTCGGCCACAACTTCCATAAAATAAAGTGGTCAGAATAACAACTGCATCAAAATTTGAAGGAGGAGATAAAGTATTCTAGATGATCTTTAGACAGAGGTGTGGCGCCAATAAAGGCCCTGCAGCAGGAGCACATCTATTGCAGTCAAGAAATGCACAGAAGTCCACAAGGTTGAAGTAGAGTGAGTTTAAGAGATGTAGGACATGGCATTAGAAAGGTAATGAAGGGCAATTTTGTGTCACACCCTGTAATTTTATAAGGACTTTGATTTTTCTCTTTGAAATTGGGAGCCATTAGATAGTTTGCTTAGAGGAATGATCTTATTACTCTGGTTGCCAAATTGAGAAATAATAGAATGCAATGAGGCAAACATGACAGAAGCAGGAAGAACGGTTAGGAGATGTCAAAATAAAATTATACTGGGCAGAGTTAAACAGGCAGGGAAGATTTAGCTCAAGACTTACAATAGGTGAGAGAGATCAGAAAGCAATCTGAGCTCAGCTCCCCCAAAGCACAAGGTGGTAACATGGAAAACAAAATGTAGAGTTCCATATTCAGAGGTTTTAAGAACTTTCAAAACCATCTGTTTTCTAATTGATATTTATCAAAGGAATAGTAAACTTTTTCACATCCTCATCACCTAAGGTAAATTTTACAACCCTGAGTAAAGCGCCCAAAAAGAATTTCATTTCCTAGCCCACACCAGTAACTGGAATTTAGAGTCATTTGCTTTCTTAATGATTACATCTTGGAGAGGCAGCTACTGAGTGGAAAAAAACCATTCCTGGGTTGTAAAACTGGTAGGGCATTTTCAAAAATTTTTATCACAAAGTAGAGGAGAAAGAAGATATTGTTACAAGTTTACTTAAGTAAGTGCTCTAAGAAAGGGAGACTGGAATTGTATTACTCCTAAAATAAAGAATCTTATATAAACTTTGCTCAAACGGAGGTGAACATGAAGATCATTTTGATCAGAGTTTTATTTCATTTGCTGAAATACTGAAGTGAAAGTAATGGTAATCTGAGCCAGACCAGTAGTAATGGAGATGGTGAGAAGGGAATGGATCGCGGGTACATTTTTATGGTTGAGCCAAAGTATTTGCTGAGGGATTAGTTGTGTTGTGTTGAGAAGGAGGTGAGTCAAGGAAATAAATGCCAAGGTCATGCCACTGACCCTTGAATATGTCAGCTGGATAGATTGGTGCTCATGGCCATAAGGGTAAAATAATGCTAGCAAAGTGTTGAAGAGTATCTGTTACTGTTTAGTATTATATAAGTGTACTCAATAATGTCCGATAAATTTTATAGGACTTACTGCATTTTTGCAATATCACAGAGAAGAAATCAGATGTTTATAATTTTTTGAATGCTAACTAGTGTGATTTATGGCAAATTAAAAAGTTGCCATCATCATCTATCACATTATGTTTCTTTTTAAATTCATTTCTTCTGCAACATCAAAATTTCCTGTTTTTTATAGATGTCCTGTTAACATCTATGTAATTTTATAATTATCATACATTTTTAAGTATGCAATATCATCTTCAATATATTTATTGAAGTTTACCTTCTATCTTGTTTTATCCATTCTTGTCCTTTGGGAAATCTCTCAAATTCATCCTTCAAATCAATAATTTATGTAATTTTCCATAGTCATTTTTGTCTTTTATTACTCCAAAATTATTTAAGTTTTTCAAAATCATTTTTATCTTATCATTTTCATCTACGTTTTCATGTAATCCTTTTTTTTCCCAAGATGTTCCTCAGTTTCATAAAATATATTCTTATCCTGTAGAGAATGACAGTTTTGGTCAAGGTTGCTCTGGATTCCGAAATAGATTCATTGCTGAGGCACCCTGTTGTCCATTTTTGGGGTAATGCTCCCTTCCCCGGCTCTCAGAGTAGTTTTCTCCAGAGTCTTCTTGTTCATTCTTTTCTATTTACTCTTCCCCATAGGAGGAAGAAAGTCTCCTCACTTTGAATTTTTCAAACCTATAGCTCTGGATAATTAATGTTTATGTAGAGTACTTACTCAAACTCCTCACCACTAAAGCTAAATGACTGATTGTTAGATAATAGCCCAAATTCCAGCTACTGGTGCTTTCTTTCAAGGTGACAATACTATGTATATTGAAGGATTTTTTGAAGGACTGAACGTGGGATACAAGAGAAAGAGGAGAGGTGAAGGTAATGCCAGCTCATTCTATATCTACCGTCACCTGTAAACCACAGCCATGCCACTGTGAGCTGTGTACCTTTGTAAGGCACCATTCTCTCTCGGTGATGCTCAAAGAAAGGGAGACTGTGATGGATCCATTCTAGATCCAGCATCCTGCTCACTAAAGAGAAGATAGGGGATCTACAATTCACTAGCAGCTAACCCTGCCCTTCCTATAGCACTCTGCTCATGAGAACATGGAAAACAAAAGGTAGAATTCCATATTCAGGTTCTCACCCTAGATGTTTTATTTATTCATTCATTTGTCACTAAATAGCCAATATGCGACACTAAGGATTTGCTGTTCATTATAGAAGCCTTATCTCAAACCTGTCTCAGGAAAGGACACCTGAAGTGTGCATCATTGTTTCCATTATCCATCTATTGCTTCTTTCTGGTTCCTTGACCACCCTGCCCCCCACCCCTCACTGGGATCATTTTCCTGCTAAGGATTTTCATTCCTGAGTGAGCATCTCCTTCATTTTTTTAATTATCATCTACTACAAGAACTGCCATAACTAGTTATGATAAAATTTTATATCACTGTTCATTGTCTAGCTCTTACTACAGTGAATTGTAGACTTTTGATCAGAAGAGTAAAATGATAAAATATATGTTTTAAAATGTTATTCTAGTGATGTGCCAGGTGAATTGGAATTTTTGGAATAGAATTAATGATAGATTTAGATTTAGCAATAGAGAGAAAAATGACAAAGCCGAGAAATATAAAAGACATATGAAAAGAATAAGTTTCATAATAAAAGTAAGTAAATGTGAAAAATGAGTCAATTATATAGCCAACTAAATGAAAAAAACAGGAAGCTTACTAAAAGTAGAATAAAACCGATAATACAAGGCTGGGCATGGCGGTGCATGCCTGCAAACAGCAGCCTAAGAAGCCACGGCCGGGACCAGGGATCGCGGTTCAAGTTCCGCTGGGGTCACGTAGCGAGACCTAGTTCCAGAAAAATATAGCTGGGCATGGTGGCGCATGCCTGTAAACCCAGCTACTTGGGAAGCTGAAGCTGGGGATTGCTTGAGTCTGTGGTACCCTGAGCAACGTGAGCCTGCGGTTCCACAAGCAAAAATAGGGAGACCTAATCTCAAAAAATTAAAAAAAAAAACAAACTGATAACACAGTGTAAAGAAACAAAATGATGTTAGAGATCAAAAGTAGCACTAAGGATAACAAATATGTAAAGATATTTTGAAGTAAAAAACAGCATCTCAGGTAAGAACAATAACATTTGTGTCACTGAAAACTGATTGATGGTACAATCCTGCTACAAAATATGATGAAGAAAAACAGGATTGAACCAGTCAAGAGCAGTTGGCAAGGTCACATGGAAAGATGCCCATGAAATATAGTCAAAAGAATTGGTTTCTATCACACATTCAAGATGATGACCCATTTTTTAACCTCAGCCAAGTCATTTAATATTTCTGAGTTTCAGTTTTTCCTTCTCTGTAAAGTGAGGTTAAGATACTAAATTGGAATTTGGGGGCACTAACTCCAGAGCCAGGTATGAAACTCAAGGCTCCATTCATTGTTGTCATAGGAGAGAAATAACAGACTCCAGAAAGGAAAACCCACTGATTCACACAGTCATTTAAACCTAAGTCTTTGGACATTAACAGAAATGAAAGAATCTATTGCTGGAAAAATACAACTGGTCCTAAATCCTTGATTCTTTTCCTCTGGGGTCAGGACAGTGAAGGATTTATCAAGATATATTAATCTTTATGAGAAGAGTAAGGCATATTGTTCCAGTATCTATTCTAACCTGGATATTACCTTTTGACTGATAACCTCGAGTCCCAGTATGCAGCAATGTTAAGGAATGTGCAGTTTTCCTTACAGTTTGCTCTCCTTCTGAACATTACCATGTTGAACAAATCAACAATTTGAATTCTAAAGAATTTATGCAAGTTTTTTTCACTTTTTTGGTGAACATTTTAGTTTTAAAATCCAGTTACATATACTGCAGAACATTTGAAATTTCTTTCTTCCCCCAGTATATTTTATAACACAAACAAATAATGGTTTGGTGTAAGCATAGATTGCAAATAATTACTACACAAAGTATTGTTAGCAACATCACCTCGTAGTTATGATTTTGTTCTTGTGATGAAAACTTTTAAAATATGCTCTTAGAAACTTTCAGATAAACAGTATTGTATATTGTAGCAGTTACAATATACAATTCATTTGACCAATTCATTCTGTTTTTATTAAGTTGGCTTTTAGAGTTTCCACATCCAAGCAAGATCTGACAATATTACTTTTTTTCTGTCTGACTTATTTCACTTAGATATCCTATGTGTATAATGTGTATAATCCATTTAGGATTGATAAATTTTTTAACTTTGAACACATGCCAACCTTTACAATTTTTTTACTCCCTTCCCTATCTTTTCTACTTGAGATCTCATTTTACATCTTTAAAATATATAGGTAGCCCTTGAAATTAACTTTAGATTTAGCTTATTTTATTGCTTTCATCTTTCATTTTCATATGTCCTTTATAAATGATGGATGCATTACTGTGCAATTATCTTTTCCAGTAAATTTTTTCTGTCATGTGTTTATAGGTAGTTAGTGGCATCTCTTTTCCATTAAAAAAAACCCTTTTAACATTTCTTGTAAGGTTGGTTTAGTGGTGAAGAACTCCTCTCCTTTCAGTTATCTAAGAAACAATATCTCCTTCAATTATGAATGCTAACCTTTCCAGGTGACAGGTTTTTGATCGAAAACTTTGTCCTTCCAGCACCTAGAGTATATTGTGTCATTCTCTTCTGGGCTCTAAAGTTTCTGTTGGAAATTTGCTGATAACCTTAAGAGGGTTCCACTATATATGACCTCCTGTTTCCGCTTGCTATTTTTAAGACCCTCTCTAAATTTAAAGTCAGCTATTTCGACAACAATGGATCTTGGATAAGTCTCCCTGATTTTCTTTTATTTAGAACTCTCCAGGCTTCCTGTGCCTGCATGTCAGCTTCCTTACCCAGCACATGGAAATTTTTAGTGATTATTTCCTCAAATTATTTTTATAGTTTGTCTTTTCTCTTCTAGAACTCATATTATGAAAGTATTACTCTTCTTGATGTTGTCCCAGGGGTTCTTTAAATGTTCTTTACTCTTGAAGTTTCCTTTTCATCTTACCATTCAGTTTGGATCTGTCCTACTGCTTTATCTGATAGCTCACTTACCTATTACACTGTTTCATTCAGTATGTTGTTGGATCTCCCTGTTCTATTTTGTTTGTTTTATCAGTGTAATTTTCAGCTCTGGAGCTTTTGTTTAGTATTTTCTCAAATTGTTCTGGCCACCCATTATTCTCCTGAGCATGGTAAGTATCTTTCTAATCATTCCTTTAAATGTTTCATCAGGTTGTTTGCAAGTGTCTCTTTCTTTGCACTGTCTTTCAGGTTTTTTGGGTTTTTTTGTTTGTTTGTTTGTTTGTTTGTTTGTTTTTGGTTTTTTTTTTAACTTATTCTTTCATTTGGGACATGTCCTTTGCTGTCTTTTTCCTGACTCTCTGTGCTTACCTCTATGCATCAGTCAGTTCCTATTTCCTCTACTGTTAAAATCTACCTCTTTCTTAATGTCTTCATTTATCTTCTTTCCATAACATGAGCAATACTTTTATCTTCAGTTGGCCACACCTTCAAATTCTTCAGTTAATATTCTTCTTCACACACAGAATCACACTTTGGGAGGGCTTTTGCCATCCCTGCTGGGGATTTATGGGAGCCCATTTTAGAGATGAGAAACTTGTAATTTAAACTCTTTTACAAGTTAAGCTCTTTGCCCCCCACAGAAGGAACAAACTGGGAGCTGACCTGAGAAATCAGGGGACCCTAGGGGCGGAGCTCCCCAGACCCCAGGTATAGGAGTGCTGAAGTCATGAACTGCATCATTATTAAGAAAGATTTGGGGGCCCAGTCGTCAGATTCTTTACTTTAATTAAATTCTCTGTGAAAAGTCATTGAAATACTAGAAAGAGCTCGAGGCAAGGAGAACTGGAAAAACTAGATAAGCTTTACAGCCAAGGAATAACCTTGGGTGATGTAACCAACTTAGTTATCCTGATTCCCTAAAAATGATTGCTTAGGAATGTTTAGTAGTATCTAATAATAATCTATTTTCTGTTAAGATATTGATTTCTGTCTTCCAATGATATTGCCCTCACTCGCTCAATAATATTGCCCTCACGTGCTCAATGATAATTGCCCTCACGCACTCATTCCTGTCCCTCACTGAGATAATGCACTCACTATTCATGCAAAGCCCCTCCTCATGGGATGTTAAAGTAACTCGTTTAAACAAAATAAAAGCGGCCTAAAAATCTAAAATAAAACAGCAAATTTCATTGCTCACTATATTCGTGTCTGTGATCATCATTCGCCTGCCTGAGTTTTTCCTATCCACCTAAAGCCTGTACTTAGCGGTCTTCCTTGCACGGCCGGTCCGTGGCAGGGATTAAAACATGGCAAGCTAGTTTGTCTCTGCATGATCTGTATCTGATTTATGGTATTCTCCTATACTGTAAGCCAGCAAACACAGAGATTACATACTCTTCTCCAGTGTAGAACATATTTTTGCCTTTATCTGCTTGAACTCAAAAGTTATGGAAGCAGTTTTACCATTTTTCTAAATATAAATTCTACTTTTTGAACATCTTTCTTGCAGGCAAGATTCCTTAAGTTTGTAGAAACTGCACAGTTTTTGTCTTGTTCTGCTTATTTTAAATTGAGGAATAATTTGCTTGCAGAAAAAAACAATGTGTATCTGTCCTGTGTAAAGCTGAATGAATTTTTACCTTGCATACACTTATCTAAGCACCAGGTAGATCATTATTAAAACATAACCATTATCTCAGAAAATTTCCTTGTTCACTTTGTCTCCCTTGACTGCCCACAGTGGTAACTACTATTCTCATTTCTATTACTATGAATTAGTTTTGCCTATCCCTAAATTTTTATTAATGGAAATGTGTGGATTCATTTGTATCTTGTTTCTTTAGCTCAACAATATGTGTTTACATATGTAATTTTGTTAGTTTTATTGCTGAATAGTACTGAGTATGACTATATCAAAATTTGTTAATGCATTCCTGTACTGATGGATATTCATTTGTTCCCAGGTTAGGATTTTACCCTTAAAATATTTGGCACTTAAAAAAAAAAAAACATTTGGCACATTTATTGAAAATTAAGTGACAATATATATGTCTCTTTCTAGATTTTCTTTTCTATTTCATTGAATTTCTTATCTATCCTTATATTAAGAACACTCTTGTCTTACTTATTGTAATGTCCTGGAATATCTTGAAATGTATATGTCCTACAATTTTCTTCATGTTTGACTGAATATTATAGGTCCTTGGAAATTTCATATTAATTCAGAAGCCATATTGTAATTTCTGCAAGAAAAACTGTTGGAGTTTTATTGCCCTAACTTCAAATATATGTCAACTTGGAATAAATTGACATCGTAACACTACTGAGTTTCCAATCATTTAATACATTATGTTTTTAATTTCTCTCAGTAATGTTTTATAGTTTCCAGTTTTCCACTAGGCATTATAGTTTCCTACATTTTTACTATGTGTAATGATTTTAATTGTGTTAAAAAATTATTTGATACTCCTCACATGAAGAGGTTGAGTTAGTTCCCTGCCCCTTAATGACTTACTTCTAATAAAAAGAATATTACAAAAGGGTGTGCCTCCTAAGATTAGATAACAAAAGGTACTGCAATTACCTTCTAGGATCACTTGTTTTCAGGGAAACTTGCTTATACATCTTGAAGATATTGAAACAGCCCTATGACAATGTCTCATATTGTGGAACAAAGGCTTACAGTAACAAGAAAAAAAAACTGAGGACTTCTGTCAAAAGTCATGATGTGAACTATCCTGGAAGTTAATTCTTCAGTCCTAGTAGAGCCTTAAGATGACAACAACTCTAACTATAGCCTGACTGCAACCTAATCAGATTCCCTAAGTCAGAAATACCCAGCTAAATAGCTCTTAAATTCCTGATCAACAAGAAACTAGGAAATAAGTCTATTGTTTTAAACTGTTAATAGAACATATTCTATAGTAATTTATATACAATAATATATACTACATATATTTGATATACATGAAATTTTATGTAAGAGGTAAAGTTGTATGTAAGAAATTTCATGTAGATGTGTTTAAATATTAACAGGGATTAGTTACCTGTTCACTGGGTATAGGAACCATTTAAATATTATGTTTTACATATATGTATGAAAAATGCAAAATAAATACAATGGAAAATAAATTATAACACTTAATACTAAGATGTCCATTGTCATCAATCAAAATTATTTTATAAGAAACAAAAACTAATATGTTATTTCCTAGACTTTATCACAGTATTTATGCTAGTGCTGAGACATAGCCAAGAGGTTAAATTAGCATGAACAACGATAAAAAGTAAAGTTAATAGATTAAATTTCGGTTATCCCTAGTGAATAATCATACGTTTCTCGGATGTTATTAGAAATTTTATATTATGCAGAGTTTTCTTTATTTAAATTGCAAATAATTTTGTCCAATAGTTTCTCTAAAACTCAGTGGTGATAAATTAGACAAGGTGTAGTAGGTAGGTAGGTACTTAAAGAGATAGATGAGTAGATAGATTAATAGGTAAAAGAAAAACTGTGTTAAAATAGTATGTAGCAATGTGTCCCATACCTCTCTATACTTTATTCTTTATTATAGTTTAAGGATATACACATTTTTTTAGGTAAAGCCTAAAATTTACATTCAACATTTTATAATATACATAGAAAAATTAATTATTATTGCAGATGTATTCAAACCTTATAGGTTGGTAAGTATGGAATGGAAAAAAATTGAATAAGATTTGGATTAAATGATCCTAGATTTAGTAGATTACCTATAAGTAGTATATCTATATAATTTATCATGCAAATCACAACACTTTTGAGAGTGAAGGAGGATGGATGGTATTTACAATTAAGCTGAAACTGCAGGCATAAACTCAGACTGTACTAGTTCACCCAGGACTGTACTAGTTCAACCTATATTTAATCTTGAACAATATTTACCAGAAAGTAAGAAAATTTTATTCTTATTAATCTTCCACTTAACACTCCAGGCAACTTATATGGAAGACCATTTATACAAATTTGATGATAGAATTTAGTCCATCATATTTAGATTTGCCAATTGTAATGCACTTTTTAATGAGATTGATCTTTTTAGTGTGGTTTTGAACAAGATAACTGTCATCAAAATTAAGCATAGCCCATCTATACAAATGAAACTTTTAAGAGCTTTTCACCATTTTTGAAAGCTAATATTCCAGTCAGAGAAAGTAATACTGAAGATTGGTATAGCACTTGAAAAGTATAATTATAGTTGTTAAATGTCATGAAATCTGAGCTAGGGAAGTGAGTAATCTTGTGAATGCAGATGCTGTAAATGTGATAGAACTAAAATGAAAAGTTAGAAAAATGGATAGTATTTTAGAAGAAAGTCAAACTTGAAGACAGATGTAATTTTCACAACACACACATATACACACACACTTAAAACTGAGTTTCCTTTGGAAATTATTATTTAAAATGCTATCTAGTATGAATAAAGTACAGTTTCATTTCCATCATTCAGCGCATTTTTTCCATGTAGATGTTTTAACTATTTAAGTTAATCTGTTGTCTATTATTTAGGATGAGTCTCATCTAGCTTAATCTTGTCATAGTTTTTTTTCCCCATGGAACATTTTAAAACCTTCTTAGAGGGTTGTGATAACCTCTAATTGGAAATTGCATTGATATGCCTTTTAGGTATTATTCAGGTTGCTATTTTATGTTATTCCAAGCTCCCAGTTGGGCAGAGAATTTTGAAAATAGTAACTGAATCTGAAAATATTATAATGCCATAGGTGAAGCAACTATAATTTCTTCATAAATGGAAAATTAATAATGGTAAATTTGTGGACATATTAGATTGTAAAAAAGGTTATTATTTTTCTTCATATTTCATCCAGAGTCATGTTAAACATAACAGGTTCAATAAATTTCAGAAATAATCTACTTCATATTTCTTTCAAATATACAATTCTTTATGAAGTTACATTCTAGTTACTTTAAGTGGCTCAGTGAAGCCATTAAAGAATTGTTCATCTTTTCTCATGGAAATGGGGTAACAAGCAGAGAAAGTGGTTAAATTTCAAAAGTATAACTTGCCAAAGTATTTTCCATGGGATAGTGAATGCTTAAGATGCTTATTAAAAAGAGTGATTTTTAATTCATTTTATTGATTTGTCACAATTGTGCATTAATTGATCCCTCCTCCTCCCTCCGTATACCCCCTCCGTAACCCCCCCCTCCAGTCACTCCATCTCCCATTTTTCTGCAATTGGTTGGTTGGTTAAGTTGATGTTCAGTTCTTGGTTGTTTGGCCCGTTGTTCTCTTCCGATATCTGGTAAATGTGTTTGTTGTTTTTTTTTTTTTACTCCAAAGCTTTCCCACTTCACTAACATTTGTTAACTATCCTGATCTTTTGTGCTCTTCACCTCCCCCACCTTCTTCCCCCTCCTCCTCTCTCGTTCCATGGTTCAGTCCCATTGGTTGTTTTCATTTTTTCTTATTTGTTTGTTTGTTTTTCCCTATATCCATCATATAAGTGAGACCATCCTGTACTTCTCTTTTTCTTTTTGACTTATTTCTGCTAACATAATTCTCTCTAGTTCCATCCATGTTGCTGCGAATGATGTGTTTGTCCTCCTTGATTGATGCATAATAGTCCATCATGTATATGTACTACATTTTTTTTAGCTAATCATCTGTTTTGGGGCATTTGGTTAGTTCCCAATTCTTTGCAACTGTAAACAGGGCTGCAATGAACATGCGTGTATATGTGTCCTTTTGAATTAATGTTTTCATGTCCTCTGGGTAGATTCCTACTAGTGGGATTACTAGGTCTAATGGTAAGTTCACTTTCAATTGTTTGAGGGTCCTCCACACAGTCTTCCATAGTGGCTGGACCAGTTTGCACTCCCACCAGCAGTGTAACTGAGTTCCTTTTTCTCCACATCCGCGCCAACATTTGTTGTCTGTTTTATTTATGTGGGCCATTCTTACTAGTGTAAGATGTTATCTCAGTGTGGTTTTAATTTGCATTTCCCTGATTATTAGTGATGTGGAGCATTTTTTCATATGCCTATTAGCCATCTGTATCTCCTCTTGGTGAAGTGTCTTTTTAGTTCTTCTCCCCATTTTTTGATTGGGTTTTTTGCTTTGTTTTTTGTTGAGCTATAGGAGCTCTTTGTGGATCTTTGTTATCAGACACTTGTCACTTGTTTAGAGGGCAAAAATTTTCTCCCAGTCAGTTGGGTTTCTTTTTGTTCTGTTTATTGTCTCTTTTGCTGAACAGAAACAGAAATCCATTTGGGGAAACAACTATAGCCAGCAAAAAAAAAAAAAAATGAAAGAAAACATAAACAGCTGGGACTATATAAAAACAGTGATTATATTTGGAAAACACTGCATATCCCAAGATTCTCCAAGAGATTTTTCTTGCATATGTGTAAAGTGCCTTCAAAAATCTGCATGAAGGAAATTTGCTATTGTTCAATTATTTGTTTTCCAAACTTATTTGACCAAGCACTGCTCATCTAGGTTTTATGGAACACAAAATTTTTGCAATTTGGGATCCCTTCTGAGTGAATGTGTGTGTGTATGTATGTGTGTGTGTGTGTGTGTATAGACACCCACACAATATAAAGTCAGTCATATGTATATATGGAGAAAAGAACACTAATGTTTTTTTTCTTCTGAGTTATCTGCTAGCAATATACCAGAAATGTTTCCATAAAAATATTTCTGGTGCTAACCTTTCTCCCCTCCCAACTAGAACACACTACAACTCTCAGCACCTACCCATATTCACAAAAGTCTGAGCAAGTGAGGAATTCTAAAGATTAAACTTTATTATCTTAATAATAAATTTGTGTCTATGACAAGGTAACCCTTTTAATCTGTCTGAATAATGATGTGGGGAGTGTGTTCTAGAAAATGCCAATAATACAGAGTTTGATCTAGTACTATGCCTTGAAGAGTTGAGACTAAAAAATACTTATAATATATCAGGTGGTTATAGTGCTATGGAGAAAATTATTTTAGAAGGAAGTTAGGGAGTGCCAAGGAGGGGATAGCAATTTTTAAAATTGCAATTAAGAAAGGCCTCACTGAGAAAGTGAATTCAAATATGAGGAAATCTTCCACACTGATTAATGAGAAAACAATGATCGGCCCAGCTGAAGAGCTTAGTTCTGACTGGAAAGTAGAGGAATGGGACAATAGATGGAGCAGCATATAGGGACAAGAGAGCTTTTAATTGAGATGGAAGAAATTACATGTTTGCAGACTGAAGGCATTGTTCCAGTAATTGTAGACAATATATGATGCAAGCAAGAAGGCAACTACTGACATTACTGCAAGCAATGCTAGTGTATTTTAAGCATAGTGCCACAGACATCCACACAAAGACAGATGAGTAAGGGTTTGTGTTTGGTAACAGAAGGAAAATTCATTCTGATTATTTCCATTTCCTTGTGGACAGAGTGTTCAGCAGACACACAACTGGGTAGGTGGACTGAGTGAGAAGAAAAGGGAGCTGCTTCCTCCAAAAATGGCATGGCTTCTCAGCAGGTGTAGAGCAGGTTGGGAAAAGCAGTGACTGTATTTCCGTGCTCACTCCCTCTCCTGGTCTATTTTCTGGAAAGAAGGGGTTGTTCACCTCTATCTGTCCCTTCCTAACTGAAATTATAAACAATCCATTTTGTAGTTTCAAGAGACAAAATAAATATTGCTGAGGTGAGCATATAAAGGATGCAAGGGAAATCCTTGTTTCTTTTAGGAATAAATTAGTCCAACAATTAAATGTAAGCAACTCCATCCAGCCTGATGTTTAAAAATCAAAAGACAGCAAAAACAGCCAAAAAAAAAAACCATGCAAAGTGAAAATGAATAGTTTGAATATTTACTTGAAAATGAAACAAAAAAAAAAAACACTCTTTTAGAGTTCGCAAGAGTCTCAAGTTAAAGAAAACATAAAAGACACATTGTAAAGGCAACAGATTGAGAAGAAAGATGTGGGGTAATGTGATTGAAGTAATCTTGACAGAATGTAAACAATAAGTAATAGACGTTACTTGTTGACAATTGAATTCATGATGAGCAGAACTTCTGAAAACTTATCAACATCTGCTATATCTTGGTAAAATTAACAGTTTACCAGTAGTTTATAGTTAAAGACAACTTCCTAGGGTTGTTGGGCATTGCAGAGTTCATCTAAATTTTGTGCTTGTGATTTAATGTGAAATAAATCAGCAGAGTTGTGCAAATTTTCTGAAACAGCAATGACTACAGGGAACAAACACAAAGATAATAGTTCCCTGGGCTCATTAAATCATTGGTTTATTATGAAAAGATGTAAGTCAGGAAAAGTCAACTGGAAAAGATGGACAGAGCAAAGAATGGAGAGAGCATGTGGTGCTTCCAGGGTCTCTTCAGGCACCATCCCCTGAAGAAGCCCACAGATACACAAATCTGTTTTGTTTTCTGAATCCTGCCCTCTGGGGTTTTATGGATTCTTCCTTGTATAGACAAGCTTGATTAAATCACTCCTTTTGTTAATTGAAGTCAATGTACAACCCCTTTCCCCTCTCTGGAATTCTAGATGGAGGATTGAATTTCAGTTCTTCTCAACATATTGGCTCTCCTGGCAAATAGCCTCCATTTTGAGGTGGAGCCAAAAGCCTCCTCATTCACATAACAAAAGATGACTTTATCACTTTTCATATAGGAAGCTCTAAGGATTTTGGGGACTGAGTCAGTAGTTATGGACAAAAACAAAGTATATATAAGAAAATATATCTCTAAGACCAAACATATACTTCCTTCAATCAACAAAAATTGCTGAACTATAATAGCAAAAAATATTCAAGTATGCACAACTGTAATAGCCATCAAGCACTGCTCAACTGAATATAAATGAAACTGACATTTATCCAAAAAAGTTATATTATTGGGGATAGTATAAATTTTTTAGCGTCAGTAATGATGTTTGGAAACATTTTATATTATTATTGTTTCCAGTGTAAGTCAGCAAACTTCTGGAAACCAATCTGGACACATATTAAAATTTTTAGATACAGGTAATTTTAATGTAGAATTGCATTTCTAGGAAATTGCATAATTTCATATATATATTTATATATATATATAAATTACAACATTTTGTAGAACTATCTACAATGGTGAATAATTAGAAAAAAACTCAAAAATCTAGCCCCCAAATGGAATTGGTATAATAAATTTTATGCAACAAGATAGTTACAAATGATAATTCATTTAATATCATGAAAATGTTTATAATTGCTAAGCCAAAAATTCAGTTTAAAATTTATATGAAGTAAAATGCATGAGAACCGCATCATTTCTCTCAGTAATAAATTGACACATATATGTCTTATTTAATCAACCATCAATAATTTCTCTCAATTTCCTATCTAATAATGATTTGTACACACTTACCCTTCCTTCATCTTTTTCCACATTCTACATCCCCACTTCTGTCATCTGCACTTTAACTTTATCAAAGATGATAATATATATATATATATATATATATAATTCTGTTTTGTAATGACAACCAGCTTTTTATATTGTGCATTTATTGAAAAACAATAGTGTTTGTATTATAATGACTATAATTACTTACCACTGCACTGTGAACAATAACTCAAAACCAGAAAACTACAGACTTTCTATTTTTGCTTTTATTGGAGTATTACATGCCTTCCTCAATTAGCTTTTTTTCCCTTGCATTTTTATCATAATGTTATATTCTTTAGAAACAGCCATTTAGACCAACCATTAAAAAAAAAAAAAACTTCCTAGTCTTCCCTCATAGAATTAACTCCCTGCTGGCATCCTCCATTCTTGCACTTTATTTAGAAGACTTTTCTCTTGATGGCTAGACCTTTCTCATCCTGGAACTTCAGGTTCCTAATCTTTCAGATTACATATAATCTTTCTGGAAGCCATGCATATTCCTTTTTTGCTTATTTTTTGCAATATGTCCTCAGTTAACTTCCTGGGGAAAGTTGCTAGAAAGTATACCCTTCATTCATGAGATACTTTCAGTCACCCCTCAGATGTTTTTGTTATTGGTTATATATTTTAAAATTTTGTTCTTCATAATTATGAAATACTTGCATTGATTAACTGAATATACAAGTAGACAATGACCATGTTACAAATATAAATACATCTGGCACATGACCAATATTTACCAAGATAAGAAACCAATCCATTCACAGTAACCAACCAAGAAAGCCAACATACTATCTACAAGTCACACTTGTAAGAAATGAGATCACTATCTCTAATAAACAATTCAAGAAACCAAACAAAAAGTCTCGAAAAATTTTGCCAAAGTGGCCAGATTTGATTAATGCTAACAGCTTCTCTAATTTTTATTCCCACTTTCAATTTAGTAGCAATGAGAAGAAGCAAAATACATAGCCTATCCAAACACATAGGATGCACAGGTTTCTAGATAGCCTAGTTACAGTTCACCCTGGCCAATAGTCTCTAACCAGGGATTGATTGGTGGTAGATGGTGACTGGAGGTGTGGTCAGCTATACATAGTTGCTGAGTTAAGAAAACATGCTTCTAAAATCTGAACAGTGTGGTAAACTGAAATCACCTTTGAGAAAATTTGTCTTCAGTCTTATATTTGTATTAAGTACTTTATTATATAGAAAATTATTTCACATCTTTGTAATCCCCAGGACTCTCCCCTCCCTGATCATTCCCTCCCTCACACCCCTACCCCCTGCCCAAGTTGTGAACTTCTGTTTGTTTTTTAGCTTCCTTTGACTTTTCCTCCTGGCATTTTGTTTGCTTTTCCTGTGTCCCATATATTAGTGAAACCATTTGGATTCTGTCTTTTTCGTTCTGACTTGTTTCTGTTAATATGATTTCTTCTAGGTGTATCTATGTTATCATAAAATCATGAAATTTCTCATCTTTAATTGATGAGTAATATCCCATTGTGTATATATGCCACATCTTTTTTTTATGATGGCAAATACATATAAAACATAAATGAAACATTTAAGTGTAATTATACCATTTTAAGAGTACAATTTAATGGTTAAAATATATTCACATTCCAGCCATTAGTCCTGTTCATTGCCAACACATTTCCAACATTACATAGGGATGTTCAGTTAACAATACACTCAGTTAACAATAACTTCCCATACCCTCTCTCTCTACCCATGCCCTAGTAATAATCATTCCACTTTCTGTGTTAATTCTTAATTTAAATTTTACTGCTTGTTTTAGAGCAGATTTTGGCTTTTTGTTTTGTCCTTGAAGGGAAGGATAATGAGTGGGAAGTAAACATTATGGACACACAGACTTTCTCCTACTCTATTTTCATGTTTTCAGGGCTGCAAGTTTCTATTCTAAACTGGAGCTTACAAGGTACCCATGAACCCCTAGGGTTTTCAAGGGAAAGCGTCTCTGATTCATGCTGTTGTTTGAGCATTTTCTAAATTGTGGGCTTTTTGACTTTTCTGAATCAATCTCTACTCCTTCATCAGCTCCTCATCTTTCCATAGATTTGATGAAGTCATTCACACATCAATGACTCTCCCTTCCCTTCCTATTTCTATATTTGTATTCCTATTACAATGAGTTTTAGAATGCAGAAATAGATATCAGCATATACGAAAATATAAGTCTATGCTGTTTCACCTAGTATATATTGCAGGTATAGTTAACCAGATCAGCATCAAGATTCAAAGAGGTATTTTTTAAATAAGAAAAAAACCCAGAAAGGTATTAATAATCAGCATATATGGCATATTTTCATCAATATTTCAGAAATAAATTTAAATCTTAAGCTAGTATACATAGTTCTTTAGAGCATATATAGAAGTTGCTTTAAAATCAATTACTTTTGTGACTAGCTTATTTAGTTTCTTTACTACTGCAATCTCAGCAGAGTTGCACCTTGTCATTAAACAGCTATTTACTATAGATTCATGACAGTTAATAAACCTGGGATTCCTTGTTTATGATTACCATTGTGTCTTGCACAGGAAAGAAATCATAGAGAATATATTGGAGTACTATCGCTGAAGTCCAGGAGATCTATTCTTAAGTCCAGTTGAGGGCATTTATTAACTTTACTTGGATGCGTTTTTTTAGCATCCCAAGTCATTTATCACCTGTAAAATGAGGTTTGTGATTACTGATTCAGAGGAAATCTGTGAAGAATAGGTGAAGTAAGTGAAATTTGGGTGGCAGAGTAAATGCTAAACAAATGTGTTAACTGTTGTTATGCAAAGCTGGATTTCAGTAATATTCTGAATGAGTCTATATTTTGAGATTAACATCAATCCCCTTGACCTTTACCACTTTACTTAATCTCTCTGATCATTGATCCCACTTCTCTAAAATGGAGATGATATTGAGCTTACATTAAGGGTCATTTGAATGATTAAATGCAACAATATAGATACAATGTTCATACTATTATCACCTTCATCATCACTATATTGACCTATAGATATAGCTGACTACTGAACCTCAGCCTACCAGTCACTTATGAAAAGCTAGCTCCAAATACTTTGCTATTGTGCCACCTAGTCACACAGTCTGTTCCTTGGCCTCTCTCTATTACTTCCCACTTCAAAATATTTTAAATTGCTTCTATTTTAATATTTTGAACTCGTATTTTATTTAAAATATTCTGCACTTAAATCACAATGATATACAGAATCAATTCTTGTCTTTGTCTTCTTTAAAAACAACTAAAATCTATCAAAAATCTATTTTACTGTGTATTACTTCAACAATTCAAGAATTTTAAGTATGTCTTTCCTGAGTTGCTGCCATACTGTATTATATTTTTTCCTTCAGTAAGAAGTAAGTGTTAAACTTCACCACAATTGTCTCTAGGAGCTTTCTAACATTTTATCTTAGCAACTTGATCTAAAAAAAATTCTTTATTTTCACTACAGAGCTTTCTTACAAGTGGAAACACAGTTCTGTTTAATAGAAATCTAGGGTAAATTGCACTGGCCCCCAGCCAAAGAGGACAAACAACTCAAATTTTACCCTGAGTGAGAAATTGTTTTCAACCTACATACCTGGAAATTCTTTTTTGGTTAGACTGTAAGTGCTCATTATCATATAAGAACATGATACTTTTACTTTCCTTTGCAAAGTATGTGCCTTTTAATCTGTAGTTCTCTTCTCTCCCTGCCCTTCCTTTTCTATTGTGCCTACCTGATGTCCCCTGCCATTCCTCAGATCACCTCTGGCATTTTCTCTTTCAGTTACTGATTCCAGCTTAACATTTGTATTCTATTGGCTCCCTTAGAACATCACCCCCATGTCCACCACAATTCATTATACCTTATATTAGAAATTCTAAAAACTAATCCCATCCTGAGTTAAGAAATAAAAAGGAAGGTGAGATTCCTTTTCATTGTCTCCAATGTTTTATGATCAATAAATATCTGCTGAATTCAGCATCTTCTCTTTAAAAAAAAAAAAAAAAAAGAAAGAAAGAAAAGAAAAAATGCCCAGACACATATATTCTCAGATACCCATGGTATGATACTAATCTTGGTTATAAAGATGTGGTTTTGGCCCTAGAATTTAACAGTGAACTTCAAGTATTTCATCTAATTGTCCACTCTTATTAATAGAAGGTTAAATGTCATTCAATCTGTACCAACATGGTTCATTATGAGACTTCCTCATGGAGAATTTTGAGAGATGTATTTTCTCTTCTTTTGGACCATAAGGTGTAAAAATAATATAAGCCCTCAGCTGACAATTGCCATTTTTGCCACAAATATGGGATACTTATCAAAATGAAGCTAATTCAGAAAAAAATGGAGGCTAAATGATGGTTCAAGATAAATTTCTGATGACATCATTTGAGCCTCAACTCGAGAACTGCCTTAAGTTTATTCTTATTCTTTCCAGCTACATGAGTTTTGTTGTTGTTGTTGTTGTTTGTTTGTTTTATTAAGCTAGTCTAAATGTCATTTCTGTCACTGGTAATAAAAAGGCAATAAAAAATAAACAAGGGCATAATTTTTTAAAACTTGGGATGAAACAGCAATATTATTGACCATATAGGAATCTGATTTATATCTTTGAATCATCAATATGCTATTGCAAATATGCTAACTCACCGTGACTATTTTTATAAAAACAAAGATTTTAAAAAATCTTTCATTTGAAATCTTATGACATGGTTCTTCTACTAGAAAAAAAGTACACAAAAATACATATGTGGTGATTTTCTCATTATCACATTTGTTATGGGAGACACTATTTCTTCAGTCCCCATTTAGAAGCACCCATCTTGGATTTTAAATCTCAGTGTACCATCAATGGCACTTACTAATCTGGGGAGTCACTAGGTGTTAGGGCATGAGTTGAGCATCCAGGTGGAAGCAGTGGAAGGGAGATTAGTTTTAAGAGTTCTTGCTTCTTCAACTTTGAGTTGTACTCTGTGGGTTGTGGGGATAAGGAAGGAAACATGTAAAGGAGAGGTATATAGAGACTTATATAGAGAAAGATAGAGAGATTTGAAAGAGATACAAGGGTAAGAGGCACATAGGAAGGTTTGTTGTTAATGGAGACAATGCAGCAATTATCTTGATTTTGCATTTTCTTTTGCAACTCTTGTCCCAGACCTGCCTAAGCCCTTTGTTGGTGTTCCTCATTAGGTGACATTTCCCCAGAAAGGGGTGAGTAATTTGGGGAGTTTCATTGAGAAACTATCATTAGAAATACCCTTTCTTTTCTGTTTCTATACACAACAATGCTATTAACATTTTTACACTAAAAATGTTTCCTTTGGATGCTGACCACCAGACGCAAAGTATGAGAAATGAACCTACCAGGAGAGATTTTCTAGCCACAGCAAGGGGTCAAATGGAAGTATGGGCCATAAGATAACTTTATTAACAAAAGAAAGGGGTATTTATAGGGACACAGGGTGAGGGGCTTTGTGCAGTGAATGGCAGAATACTTTTAAGACCATACATCTGTTAAAAGCTTGGGGTCTCTAGGTACTTCTTCATCATGTATTAACAACTGATAAATGAAAGCAAGCAAATGAAAGAACACATGAAGACAGATATTTTTAGAAAATAAATACTATTATCAAAGTTTTTGTTCCAGTTTTTATATAAGAAAATGTAGGTTTTGCAGATTTGATAATATGAAAATAATCCATGTTTGCATACTGAAACCCCAGCCATGATAGTCTGCTGCTTACAATCTTGAATTTTAATGTGCATAAGAATCATTTAGAAGTATTTGTTAAACATTTGGATTCAAAAGGTACCATCCAAAAGAGTATCATTCATTATGCCAGAGGTTGGGAATCTATATTTCAAAAAAGCACCTCAGGTTAGTCCGAATTAAATGATACCTTGTTCTCTTAGTTAGAGAAATTATAAATGATGATAAACATTAAAGCTGGTTTCCTCCTTACAAGATGAAAGGTAAAACTTTCAAAAATGAAAATATTAAAAATAGAAAGTGTTAGAATTTAATACATTATTTTCATAGATTCCAGAGAACAAAAATTATTGAAGGTTTCTTTTGATCAGAAAAATATAAAGTGCTAGTTCTATTCCTTTCTCATTCAGGAACTAGTTTGTTTTTGTTTTTGTTTTTACTAAATGGGATATGAGAAATTGCTTAGAAATAACATGGCTTCCTGAATCTTATACCTAAGGCATCAAATCTAGTACATTCTTAGAAACATAAAATGTTAGATTTCAGAGAAACCTTACAGGTCATTTCACCCAACCATTATCAGATGTTGGACTCTTTGCTGCACTATTCTTTAAAAGTGGTCATTCAATCTCTGCTTGAACACCTCCAATGACCCAGAACTCATTACTTCATGAGAAAGCAATTTTTTTCTCTTGTGGTAAAAGTTTGTGTTTGTTTGTTGGTTGGCTAGTGATTGATTGGTTTTTCCCTTTCACTAGGCTAAAACCTATCTCCTAATACAGGATTTTCATTAGCCTTAGTCTTACTGGTGCCACTGACACACACAAATATCTACACAAATATCTCAAATGAAGGGTCTATAATTATTTGAAAAGTTATCAGGAAACCCCTATAGGTCCTTTTCTAGATAACTAACCAGTTTCTTTAGCTTTTACATTTCTGTCTTAGTTTCCTGAGAGTTCCTGTGCCTGATAATCTTCTCTTGTTTGTCCAACTTGTCCCTTGAATTAGAGAATTTAGGGAATGGAGTAAACAGTTAATTTAAATTCTCTGTAACTATTCCAGGAGAATTAAAGAAGTTTTAACAAGCTCTGTTAGTACATCAAGCTCCCAGCAGAGAATAAAGAAACCTCCATTTAACTTAGAGGAATGAACAAAAGCAAAAGTGGTGATCCCATTGTTGTGCCTCTAAAACTCAGTTTAGGCTTGAGTAGGAGCTCTGGGGCTGGGAGTTCTCTCATTTGAGTCAAATGTGTGAATGCTTTTAGTGACTCCTTTTGGCACAGAATTTGTCTCTTGGCCCAAATTTTCACATTTGTTTAAAAGGCAGAAGCAAGGGAATGTGGTGTTGACAATTTCATTATCTTATAGTCAGGACTCATTCTTTTCACACAAAATGTTGCGTGTGCCAACTGCTGTCTCAAGTATATCCCACTTCTTTCTCTTGCTGAAAATTCACCAAAATGATAAAACTGGAAGTGGAGACCTACTCCCCACTGTTTTGTTTTCTCATTACAAACGGGTGACTATTTTTTTAAGTTAGTTTGTACCTTGCACAGTGAAATGTGGAATACAGGATAACTAGTATCCAAACCTGTTGTCTGAAGTCAGGTTTTCATTTTGGATTTGGTTTTTATCATGTAAAAACAAAACTGACATTTTGCTTTTTCGTAAACCCACCAAGGTATAAAAGTTATAAAGCACCCTTCTCCCCTTCTCACTTATCTTAACAGTTCATGTCTTACATTAGCTTTCAAGGTTTCAAATGACTTCTTTGCATCTCAGAGTATGCCTTCAATTAGGACAAATTGATGGCATATAAATGGTATAGAAATGTTGAATTTGATCTTTATCTCCTTTCCAAATATTTATAAAACAAGTGATAAGTGCTACAAGGGAAATACAGATAAAGTATTTTGGAATATAGAGAAAGAAATTATTTCCAGATAAACTAAGGAAGGAAATACTTTTGACTATAGAACTGGAAGGAGAAGACACTTCCCAAATGAGGACCTGGTGAGAGGAAAATTAGAGAAGTCAGCTAAGTGTGGTAGCTTTATTCTAAAATAAATAGTGTATAGCAAAAAATAAAGTAGTAGAGCTAAAATTAAATCCATCAAGAAATATCTCATGAATCCTGAATATTGTATTTTAAAATAATTCACTAGTAATGCAGTTAAAAAGTATAATCAATTATTTTCTTTCTCTGTGATAAAAATCAATGAAACAGTCATAAAGTACCTGAACATTTTTCCACTAAGAAGCATTAAAAAGGAAAATATTATGCATTACTTTTAGAAACTCTATAATGTTACTAAGAGTTAATATTACTGAAATAATCTGATTTTGACTAGACAGATAAGATAAAGCATAATACAAAAGATATGTAAACATATCTAACAGGTATATAGTATATGATTCCCAATCAAGTTTACAAGCACAAGCTTATGGATTAATTACTAATATTTCTCAAATTTTATTTTAAAGTGAAAAATTCAAGAATGCTATGTGGATATATTTGAGGGCAACTGTCATTAACATAGCTGATGCCATGGATTGATAATAGCTAGGGAAAAAAAAGCTACTTCTCTGTTGCTTTAGAATTGTAAATTTCAAGAAGGATATGCCAAGATAGGGTGCTAGCCTTCTTTAGAATTCATAGTTTCCTTTAAGAAGGATAGAAGGATAGGAGGAAGGAAAACAAGATTTTTGTAATGTGAGATGATTAACAAGGCTGTCCTGGGAAGCCTGGGAAAAACAAGGAAAAAAGATATAAAGAGGACTTAGAAGAAGAAGAGATTCTGGCATTTTTGGAGGAGGAAGTAAGCCTAGCCACATGGCCAAGGCAACCTGGGGCCCATGGCCGATGAATTCATGGAATTAGCATGTATAAGCTGAGTGTGTATGCTGAAAGAGTCTAAAGAGTTTGGAGATTTGAACTTCATGTTGAATTTTGTCTTATCTAGTTTCGCTCAAATGCTTTTGGAGAAGCCATGAATGAGGTCTAAGAATATAAACTTTCTGTTGGTTCCTGAATTTTGGAGTTTTTCTGCTGCTAGTTGAGAAGGATGCCATAAGAAGAACATCATGCCTGTGACCTTGTGCTTGGAAGAAGCTGAAACATGTCAAAGGAATAAAAGGGGAATTACCCTGATTTTGGAACACATGCTGCTGAACTCAGATTGATTGGACATGTGATTGAAAAGATGTTTTGGACATTGTGGTGTGGTAACTGAGTTCTTCATGTTTATTTTGTAGCACATGTAATGGGGTAACTGAGGTTTTACAGGCTTATCTTGTAGTACATAATTAGACATCACTTTCTTGTTTAGTAATAAATAGTTTGGTCACTTTAAGAGTTTGATCTGGCTTGGAAATTACATAGACTGGTGGCTGTTGGAAGCAAGGAATCCCTGTTTAAAGTTTTTGTTCTCCTTTGGCTTGGGAGAGAGAGACAAGGGTAAGCAGCAGGTATCTGAACGACAAAGGTAAACTGGTGTGTGGCAGTTTAAAGGTTGATAAGGGCTTTTGCCCATTTAGTTTTAGATTACAAGGTTAAGGTTTTTCTCTAGTTTAGGAAAAGTCAGCAAAAATGATTTTTGGCAAAAGCCCACCCTCCCCCACCACCAGATAATAGATTTTGGGAACTAGGCAGGACACACCATCCCAGGTGAATTAGCCCAAGGGGATAAAACTCTTGAGTTAATCACCCTGAAAGTCAAAAGTAGATGATAAAGATACTTTGGTAAAAACTAATTATAGAGCCAAAATGGACATGTTTTGTAATATGCCTGTTAATGAGGATTCTGTGGACATGCAGTGAAAAGCCCTGCATGCATTTTACATATGAGTTTATAGAAAAATGCTTGCTTTTGCTAGTATGTATACTGATTGGTGGGGGGGAAAAGTAAACAGTCTGATATAAAGCTGTCAGAGCAAATTCAGTATGTACACCAGAAGCCAGATTTAGAGAAAGATTGGAAGTTCAGGAAAAAACAATAGGTTACTCAGAATAAGTAGAATGTTTATGTAGCCATGACTGTCTAAGTAAGTTTGGAAACACTTTGCAGTTCTGCAAGGTTAAATTGCTTGTCTTTCTTCCCTCTTGTCTATACTTGCTAATGGTTGGATACCTGATTGCTTGAAAAATGTTAGTAGTCACATGCTTTGTCTGATTATATTGAGTAATGGATATTTGTTTGAAAATGCTTTAACTGGTATTGATGCAATTACATGTTTTATCTTGTACATGTATTGTTTTTGCATAATTGTTTAAGAAATGGGTTTGTTTATAGTTTTTTAAATAGATATAAAAAAGTGTGAAGATGAGAAGAAGGGAATTGTTGGAGGGTACTTGCCATTAATATAGCTGATGCTTGCTTTGATAATAGCTAAGAAAAAGGAGAGTACTTCCCTGTTGCTTTAGAATTGTAAATTTCAAGGACATCCCAAGGTGTGGCACTAGCCTTTATTAGAATTTATAGGTTTCTTTCAGAAGGATAGAAGTTGATGAGGAAAGAGTACAAAGAATTTGTGATGTGAGATTATTGACAAGACTACATACAAGATGAAGCTGGAAAAAGGATATTTGGGAAAAGCCTACCCCCTCCTCCTGATAACAGATGGTTACTATCATCACCTGTCACTCATAACTCAGAACCTAATGTAGGTCTGCCCATATATGTATGTGGACATGTGTAAGTACATAAAATAAAGATATGCAATATTATCTCTAAAGCATAACAGAATAGTTACCAATAAATAGAACTTAATTGTTCAGAATTTACAGATCTAAAAATCAGTTTCTTTTCTCTTACCTTGAGTTATATTGACAATTGACTATATTCTCCTACTCCCAATATTAACATTAGAGTATTTTAATTTGAACACATTACTGTATATTTCTAGTTTGACAGAAGCCTGAGTATAAAGGTATATTTTCGTTTATCCTCTCCAAAATGACAGAAACAATTTCAAGGCTATAATTCCCAAGGAAAAAGGCAATAAAAGTGGAATCATTTAAGACTTAAGATTTCAAAAGACAGAAAGCAAATGGGAGAAGATTGGCGGCAGAAGCCAAAAAGGGAAAACTATGAGATAAAATATCTTAAACAGTCACAGAAAAACATAAGATCTAAGGAATGGCAACATAACAGACATGTCCATAGAGAAGATCTTAGATTCGGAGGAAATGGAGGCAGAGAGCACATAAGGGAGTGAGTGATGGGAGAAATTGGCTGACCTTTGAATTTGTTTAGCTGCTGAATCATCACTACACCACAACTTAGACAGATATTTTCAAACACAGAAGAGTCTACAATTCTTTTTTTATTAAGTTATGTGAAAATGTCATTCAGAAATAGATGAAAAATTAGATAAAAACACAGGATTCAGGTAACAGAAGAAACAAGTTAGAAGAGCAATGAAGGAAAGAAGCAAGACGGAAACTGGCAACAACAGATCCAGATAAGAACATCTCTAGAGGAAGATAGGAACAAGGCACAACATGTCAAGGAAAATTTAATCATGAAAAATCCAAACAGAAAATATTTGAAAAATGAAACAAAATTTCATCCAAATTCTAAGAGGCAATCAATGATATCATGAAGAAAAATAAGGTGACTTCAAGTAGGAGTCAGAATAAGAAAGAAGCTGATGGCAATAGATTTGGGTAAGAAGGACTTATGATTCTTTTCCCAACAAGAAAACAGCAAGACAAATAAACACAGATATCCAGGGTAGGATGGTCTGTGGGAATAGTCCAAATGTGGAAAAAATTCTAATGTGGAATAATTGATAAAGTTTGGAAAAGGAGAATCATTTGGAACAATTATTTTTGAGTGAAACTAAAGTCATGAGTGAAACTAGCCATGATATTGAAAAAACGAAGTAAAAGAAAGCTTAGCAAACCATTTGACTTTATAATTAGGAATATTTCTATAGCCATGTAACATAAATGTCAATTACCAGTTTTTCACTTTGAGAATCAACCAAAAATAGTATATGAAAACACTAATTGTGGTTACCAAACAACAATTGTTTTCAAACCAGGCAACTTAAAGTTAATACTAGATTTGTAAGTGAGAAATAAGAGGGAAGAGAAGGAAAGAGACAAAATGGGGTACCAATTTTCTTTAACAAACTGAGGATTCAAGATAATGGAGCAAGAGATGGTGGTTAAGTAAGGTCCATTTATTATGAATACTATTGATTGCGGAGGTAAACAACTAAAAAACTGAATAGCAATATTAAGTAAAGCAAAGAAATATTGGGAGATTGTAAAATGAACTAAATCTGATGTATTATTACAGAGGGTTGAAAATAATATCTACAGTTGGTAAGAAAAGAAAGTGACATAAGTAAACTGCACAGGAAATGCAAAAAAATACATAGTCTGTATTCCTGGTGACAGACCTGAATGAGACTGAGTAGCACTACAAGAACTATTGTTTATCATAACCAGTTGTTCTGTGTGGTTTTGTTTTTCACTTATGTACTTACACAACTTTAAAAAAAAAAAAAAGTAACATATATAACAAAGAGTGAAATCTGTCCCTGTAGAATCAAGATTCCTTAGTAAGAAAACTGAAATGATTTATAAAATTATTTGTATTGTTGAAATAGCAACAAACACTGCTGTTAATTTTTTTGGCATTATTTACGATTTATTTTGAAAAGCATTCTTCAAGTGTGACTGTTTCTTTCCTGAGAGTTTGAATCTGAATAAAACATAAGCTGAATTTAATAGTCATCGTTGAGATAAGGAGTTTATGTCTCAGAGGTGTTCATAGTTCCTTGATTTTTTTTTTCTTTCACTGCTCAGTCTTGGCTTAACATTCATTTTTGGTTTTTTTGTTTTTTGTTTTCTTTTTCTGATGGTTGTCACTGCAGTAGACTCACAGAATAGCGCTGCTTATGCAAAGCACCTAAGGGAAGTTGTCTGGTTGCAAAAAAAAGATAGATAACTGTTCCAAACAAGCCATAAACACTGAAGAGGGCGCAAAAGTGAGATTAGGGTCACCAAAGGGAAATTCCTATTAGGTGTGTGTCATAAGCAAAGCAAAGATGATTTCTGATATCAGGCTAGATGGAGATCCAGACCTAAGATTGTTTGAGCATTAAAAATGTAGTCATTGCTTTCTACCTCAGGTTTTTGTTATATTTTGCTAAAGTTACTGAAGCAAAGAAACTTTAGAAGCTTAAAAATCTGTTTCACCTTGGCTATTTCACACAGATTTTCTTTGAGAGATTGAACTTTACCCCATAAGTCTCTTTTCATTTCTTTACATATTGAGCTATTTTTTTAGATAAATGTATTATCTTTTTAATACTCTACTTTTTGTATATACATATACATTGTAAGCACTGAGGCAGAGATTCAGTAAATTGCAATTAAACAACTACACTTACATGAATTTACCTCAGTAATTTAAACAAAAGCATTTGGGGGGTTTCAATTTTCAGGAGTGAACTATGTATTTTGTTAAATGTGTATTTCCTAGAAATACTAATATATTGAGTGACACATGGCATCAATTGTTAGAATCTCCCCCAGGTACATATAGAAAAATGAGTAAGAACTGATTCCTATAGCAATAAATAAAAAGTGGACCAGCAAGAAACTGAGCAATTATTTTAGTAAAATGGTGGCAGATTCTTATGTGGAAAATATCACATTGATATTTTATAGATATCTTCTAATTAAAAAACTTACCCTCTTTATCAGCACAATATGGTGTTCTAAACTGTCACTTTAAGCAGTTTTTCATTATTATAAAGCATCTCATTAGAAAATAATATCCAGTTCATTTTGAAGTTATACTTTTAATTTAGTAAGATAAGTACCCATACTTTAAAATGCAAGCCCTTGGCAAAGATATTTTTAGTTCAACTCTGTTTAGTAAACATTTATCCAGTAACTATTGCAAATCAGAGCTGTATTAAACATGGAAGTAACAAACATTAAGCAAAGAAATGCAAGAGAGTTAAGAATATTTATTCTCATACATACTAATGAGAATTTAAGTGAAGATTTTCAGGAGAACAGTTTTGGAGCTATGTATTAAAATTTTTTCATACTCTTCATATACTGTAAATTTTATTTCATGTTTGAAATTAAATAATATTGATTTGCAATTCATTTACAAATGTATATGATATTGAGAGTAGAGTTTTGACCCAGCAATTCCACAAGTTTAGCTTAAGATAAACTTATTTTTAACCTACTAGGATAATGAATACCCAAGATAACACCAAGATGGCACATATATCATTTCACATTCAAATATAAAAGTCAATATAGTACTTTAAAATTTGAAATTATCTTCTCTTTTGCAGCATATATGTAGCATAGCTGAAAAGAGAACCTTACTAAGGGACAGAGTAGTTTAGAGATTTTAAGAGACATCCTCAGTGAGTTACTGGGGAGAAATTCTGAAAGTCTCTGTGAAAAGAAGTAAAGGTCATAGAAGAGAAGAGGAAAATATAGCTATCATTATGAAATAGAATAAAAGATCATCCTCCCTCATCCCCTTCTGACAGATGAGCTCTACAATTCACAATATATAAGATTCACATGTCTCTGAGGTAGCTATGGCTGCAGTGCAGCTCATGGTCACTAAATCACATGAAATACAACTTCAGGGATTATAGCATAAACATTAAAAAGAAATGCGGTTTCCAACAAATTCAAAAGAAAAGACTTTCCCATCAGGACTAATAATAAAGTTTTAAGGAATTAGTTGGCACCTTTATATAAGTATCAGAGAACTTTATTTTTCCTGTTGAGTGTGGTATATAAAATTTACAAGAGCACCTATTCATTTAGTTCAAGTAACCTTGTGTGTTAAGTGAGGTAGGCAAGGTTAATCCAACAGCAAATAGGAAGGGCGGCAATAGAAAGATGAAGTGTAAGAATCAGATCATACAAGAAGCAATTTTGTGTTTGCCAATATCCCTAGAATTACATACTAAAAAATGTTGAGTTTTTATATATGCAATTATGCTACAATTAGCCTAGTTTAAAAAATAAAAAAGAAGTCAATAATCTGTGAGATATATGGCTAAGAATACCTCAAATTCCTGAAAATTGTAATTGTTCAAGTGCTAATTAAAGTTAAATTCATAGTAAATAAGAAGTGGTATTTTTAAACCTTGATTATAAAGAAGTCAAATTTTCTAACCAAAAATTTTTGTTGTGGAATGTGGGGTTATGTGTGGTATGCAGTTTTGTCAAACTAAGGTTAAACTAAGTTATAAATGTCAGTTGCTAAGTGTTACTAATGAGATATTCAGAGTCCATTAGTTAACTAAGCTTTGCATGCAACTAATTTAAAAGTTTCTAGGCTGAAAGATAAGATTAGGAGAACTTTTTGTTCCATTGGTGAAAAGAAAAATTTATGTAACTATCAGAAGAAATATTACACTTTTTTTAAAAAAATTTAACTGTGGTTATGGATTACTATTGGTTTTTTCTCTCACAAAAGCTAAAAGAATCATCACCCTTTCTGTTTCCCTTCCCCATTAACTTCTCTTTCATGGCAAAGACTTTATAAGGGCACCTGGTTGAACAGAAATCATTTTTAAAAAGTAGAGTGACTGCAAGAATGATTCTTCAGCTGAAAATATCATCCTTAACTGAAATGAATTTTCCTACATTTATAAAAAATAAATATGTAGTGAAAATCTAACATGAATAAGTAAAACTCTTAGCTAATTTCACCAAATATTTAAAGAAGAAATGGCTTTAATTTTGTACATTCTTTTCCTGAAAATTTTCTACTCATTTTTTTAAATAATTTTTTTATTTATATATATTTCACATCATTTCAGTCCCTGGGGGTCACCCACCGCCTCCCCTTCCCACCCGCTCCAGCTGGTCCCCATTCTCCCTTTGTACAGTTTCATTTGGTTGACCATATTTGGTTTCTGTCCCTTTCTAACTGACTCGTTTCTGCTAGAATGATTTCTTCTAGGTACATCCAGGTTTCCATAAATTCATCAAAATTGTCATTTTTAATTGATGAGTAATACTCCATTGTGTATATGTACCACATCTTTTTCATCCAGTCATCTGTTCTGGGGCATTTGGGTTTTTTCCATGTCCTTGCAATTATAAATAGTGCTACAATAAACATCCCAGCACAGGTGTCCTTTTGTACTCACATTGAGGTCTCCTTTGGGTAGATTCCCAGAAGTGCGACTGCTGGGTCAAATGGTAATTCCATTTTTATTAGTTTGAGGGTTCTCCATACTGCTTTCCATAGTGGCTGGACGAGTTTACATTCCCACCATCAGTGTAAGAGTGTTCCTTTCTCTCCACATCCACGCCAGCACTTGTTGCCTGTTTTTTTTGATGTGGGCCATTCTTACTGGTGTAAGGTGGTATCTCATTGTGGTTTTGATTTGCATTTCTCTGATTGCTAGTGATATTGAGCAATTTTTCATGTGTCTGTTGGCCATTTGTATTTCCTCTTTGGAGAAATGTCTTTTTAGTTCTCCCCAATTTTTGATTGGGCATCTTGTTTTGTTTTTGTTTAGTTGTGTGAGTTCCTTGTAGATCAGTGTTATTAATCCCTTATCACTCTTTTGGAGGGCGAAAATTTTTTCCCATTTGGTTGGGCTTCTTTTAGTTTTTTCTGTTGTCTCTTTTGCCGTGCAGAAGCTTTTTAGTTTGATGAAGTCCCATCTGTTTATGTTTTCCT
>PVHY01005281.1:0-55610 GCA_004024945.1 Uropsilus gracilis
CCCCCCTCTCCCCCGCACTCCGCCGCCTGCTGAGCCAGCGCTCCCGGCTGGGGACGGGTGCTTCTAGGTCAGTTAGCGTTAACATTCAGCTGAGGACCGAGTTAGGTCCCTGTCTCCAAATAAAATCGCCAAGGTTTGGCAATGGCAAAACCTCTCTTCTGCACCAGAACCCTCCTGAGTAGCACTTGATCGTCTTGTCCTTTTCGTCCCCCCAAACGACTTTTTCATTCACAGTAGGTCTCCCTCTTTTTAGTCGACGGAAGAGAAAGGTGATATTCAACAACAAAGAGATTCTGATGACTCTAACTTCAGACGGGAAGCAAGAGAGAGCGGTCGCCGAACTGACATATCGTCTTGGAGACCGACGACAGAAAATTGGGGATTTTGATAACGAGAGAGGGTAGTCTCTCACACACACACCCTCCACCCCATACTGGGAGAGTATTCAACGAAACTAATGGAATTAAACCAATTTCTGCATTTCTCATAATTTCCCCCCCTACCAGTCCTGAGCAGTTGATTGTTTGCATTTTATAACCTTTCTTTTGCATTTTATAATAAAATATATGCATGTTTGCATTTTATAACCTTCCCCCTTCCTTTGTCATGAATATCTGTTAGAACACCGGCCACTGTAAAAATTAGAAAATAGCTACAAGAATTATTACATTCCGGGTTGATGAGCACGGGGTCCTAGACTGCAAATGATGAATCCTGTCAAGTACTCTTTTTGCTCACATATCCCCAACCTGCACAGGTAATTTGAATAATAGCTCCAAAACAGCAAAGCTCAGCAGCTATGCAAAGAAACCAAAATTAAAAACACCCCCTCAGTCACAGAGAAATGTCCACCTCTTTGAGTGGAGGAATTATCCAAGTCAAGAGAAAGATAGGGACAAAAAGAGTTCATCACAGTTTATCCCGCCTCTGCTATGTCCTAGACAAATTAACTTGTAGCGCTAAAATAGATCCGCATTTGTTTCTTTACAACTCAATTGCTGTAAGATATAGGGAAGACTGCATCACTTTAAATTGGAGTAAGAATTGCTTTGTGGTGCTGTTTTGTTGTTACTGCTCTGTCACTAAAGGAAGAAAAATCTATATGGCTTGTCAAATGTATTCCTATTGTGTTTCGCCCCCTGCTGGCTTAACTCGTGTGTCAACTTGAATATAAACGTCACTATAAATGTTTATTGACCAAGAAGGAAAGAAACAAAAGTATATATGTGGGTGCAGAGAAACGGGAGATGAATTGATTTTTAGACCAACACAGGCTTGTTTTAATTTGATAGCTCTACTAGGCAGAAATACCGAAATTAGAAGAGCATGATAAAGTCTTAAAGCAGACCCCACACCAAGAAATTTATACTGAAATCATTTAAATATCAAAACATTAAAAAACAAAACCCCGTTTTTGGAAAAAAACCTTTCTGATTTCAAACATAATGTTTACAAAATGATTTTGTCAGGTAAATACAGAAATCAGTTCTATTCACTTAAGGAAAATATAGAAATTAGCATTCTGGTTTATCTACAGACATTGAATAGCAATTTGGCCTGAATGGTCCTGTGAACGCAACTGATCAATTTGTGATGGGTAATCTTACACATAAATCACACATAAATCTGAAGACAATATACCAATGCTTAGAAAATTGTATTTCAAAAGAAAAATCCTTTGTAATGTTTTTAAGATGAAGGCTTATTAAGGTGGACACATATTATAATTAATTGTATATGATACAACAATAGTACTGCTTTTATTTACTTAAAGATTATGGACATAACTACATTATCTAAGATTTGGTTTCAAATAAAGAAAAAAGAAATCATCATTATTTAGTTTATTTCTCCTGTACGGACTTTCTATCAACTTGTAATGATAAGTAGAATTGGTAGCCCCTACGCACCTAGTTTTATGTTCTAAGCATTTCCTCCTATCATTTAACATTTAATAGATCTTAAGTTCTTACATAGTAGTCAAAGAAGTGAATATGCCATGATTTAACCATTACTCTATTAGTGGATATTTTCCACTACTAGTAATAATCCTTTTATAAATATTTGTGCATGTTGCTTTGTCCAATTTTAAGAATTATTTCTCTGTAAAAAATTACGCATCAAAGGCTATGAATACTTTATTGGCACTTCATCATCTCATTATTTTCAACAAGACTATGCCAATTTACAATGCCATGAGCAATAAAGTGTACCAATCTTGCTACTTCCTTAGCAACAGTAGTTAATAAAAGAGGAGAATGAATTGTACTCAACACACTAAAAGGTGAACTTAACTCATATTGTATAAAAATCAAGCAAGCAACAAACAAGCATAAAATCCCAGTTTTGGGGTGTTCTGATATAGACCTGTATATAGACTCTATTATAACTACAATTTTGTATAAATTAGTGGAACTCTCCACCTCAGTCTTACATTATGTCAAATAAGAGAGAAATAGACCACAAATTCTCTCTTAGGCTATGTAACTGTTTAGCACATAAACCTCTTTGAGAATATGGTCAAAGCTTTGATCTAATCTATGGAAAATGTTCATCCCATAGATGCTGAAAATTTTCAGATCTAAAACTGATTTGTGGAAGAGGGTCTATGAATTTTAGCTTAAGGAATCCTACAACAGATGATCTTCAAGGTTTTTTCCATATCTAGACAGTTTCCTGTGATCTTAGTGGATAAATTATGATATATTCATAAATGGATTGCTATTTATCAGTTAAATAAATGAGTTGTAGATACAAAAACAATGAAAAATGAAGTTTCAAAATGAATAAAATCTGATAGGAATTTTACAGTGTGTATGCACAATGAATCAATACTTCATTATGGATATACATTTTTATAGTAAAGTGTAAACATGAACTAGAGTGATATACAACAAATTAATTAGGAGCAGGCTCAATTAATTAGAAATGGGTCAATACTAGGTACTAGGTGCAACGTTTTGGATAGTTAAAAAAACCTGAATCAAATGTAGCAAACCATTTACGTTTTTCTTTTTTTCCAGCTTTGAGATATGAAATTGTACATATTTAAGGTATATAACTTGAGGATTTGATCAAACCATTTACGTTTAACTCTAGGTACAGAGTACATGGGTATTTGTTATATAATTCTCTGCTATGTGCTGCATTTTTTAAAATATTTAAATAATTACTTTTTCAGAGTCAGGTAGATTAAAACTGTGAATTATGAGCAACATCCTGGAGATTGTTCTACAGCCCCTCAAAGTGCTGGAAGTATATTATTTCTTCTGATTTTTCTCACAGACCCTTTTAGAACCAATCAATGAAATATTATAGAAGACATAATCACAGATTTTGAGGATTTGTATAAGATTAAGAGGTAGAATTATAACTAGGACTGCAACTCCCAATCACACTCTTTTCCCCACACTTTAGTATTCTGACTATAGAAACAGGAACATTGTAGTCTTTCAATTTCCACAACAGATAAAGATAATTTGCCTCATTTTGTCATTTAATACTTTCCCCATTTTCTTCATGTTTGAATTACTTTCTAAGAGAGCTTCCTCCTCCCTCTCACAATAAGCGTAGTTAATAAACGGAGCAAACCTTTAGCATGATCAAAAGTATAGTGAATGTAGGATTTGAGCCACTAGAATTTTTTCTGAAAAAGTTGCAATAACTTTAGAAACCATCTCACCCAAAAGCAATTCTTTCTCCCATCTCTTCTTTCAATTTTACAAGTAAGATTAATAATGCCCTAAGATTAAATGACAATCATGCTGTCATTCTGATCTCTTGTGGTCCTCCATCCACTGATTCCCCCTCCTCCACATCCCTTACTGTATACTTTAGTTCTGTTGTCAGTCTGTTGGTTTTAACTTTTTCTTATCCTTTTGTTTGTTTTCCTTATATACCACATATACATGAGACCATGTAGTATTTTTATTTTTCTTTCTGGTTATCCAGTTGTTTTGCAGAGAACTAAGTACTAGGTGTCAATTTTCGTGCTTCTTAACATAATTTCCTTTTTTCAATCAACAGAATGTTTTGTTTGTTAGATTCTATTCTTTTCCACCAAAGCACATAAGAAACCAAAACTAAAATAAATTTGTTTTCTACATGCCCAACTGTACTAAAGAGAAATATTCATGTGAGATATAAATTACATTAATTGTATAGAATAAAAGTATAAAAAGGAACTTGTCCTATAATGGGAATATAATTACATTTTTTTGGTGTCTGATGTTTTTGTTGCTGGTTTCTTGGGGACTTCATCATGTCACACTTGGTGAAAGTGTGTGATAAGTAACAGAGATTTTGTTTCTTAATCATCTAATAGGTTTTTCTTTGACTTGTTTATCAAATATATTGTGTTAATAATGAAAATTACAATTTAGTTTTATTGCATTTACTGACTTACTCAGCCATTCTAGACAAATATTCAATATGTCTGGACACCATAGACCTCTCCAAGTATAAAGTTTTGAAGGATAGTTTCCTGGGGGAAGAAACTCACATAAATATATCGCACTTAAGTTGAAGACCTCAGAGACACTTGCAAGATTAAGGAGAAAAGAAGCTTGTACTAAATAAACTCCATCCTTCTTTCGTGACTTTGTTTACATGTTAGAATGACAATCACAGCAATGATTAATTGAGACATGTTGGTTAAAAATAACAAGAACTGTGTTTTCCAATAAGAAAATCACTAGCTGCTTGTGGTTGTTGAACATTCAGTTTTTATTTTTTTATTGATTGCATGTATATGGGTACTTTACATACCAAGTATATATATAAACTTTATATATAATATTTATATATAAAATATATTTATATATAAAGTATATATAAACTTTATATATGTTTATATATACTTTTATATATATTATACTTTTTAATATATGCTTTACATATATACTTAAATATATAAGGTATTATATATATAAAGTATATATACTTATATATAGTATATATACTTTATGTATATATTTACATATATACTTTATATATAAATATACATAAGTATAGATCTATACTTATATATATAAAGTATATCTATATAAAGTATACATATATGTATATATCTAATGTATCTATACTTTATATATATAAAGTATATATGTAAATATATACTTTTTATATATATACATATAAAGTATGTATATATATACATATAAAGTATATATGTAAATATATACTTTACATATAAAGTATAGATATATATAAATATATACAAAGTATATATAAATATATACTTTATAAGTATGCTGTATAAGTATACAAAGTATATATAAATTTTATATATAAAATATATATATACTTATATATATAAAGTATATATATGCTTATATATAGTATATATAGTTTATATATAAAGTATATATAAAGTGTACATACATCATTGTATACCCTGAGGTTCTCCCCTACCATGTCACCTATGACTGTAATCCTGATCTCTTGTGGTCTTCCATCCACTGATTCCTCCCCCCCCTTACTGTATGTTTTAGTTCTGTTGTCAGCCTGTTGGCTTTAACTTTTTCTTATCTTTTTGTTTTCCCTATATATCACATATAGGTGAGACCATCTGGTATTTACCTTTTTTTTCCGGTTTATTTCTGCTAGCATGATTCCTTTTAGCTCCATCCTTGTTGCTGCAGATGAAATATGTTTGTCTTTTTTGATTGCTGAATAATATTTTGTTATATAAATATATCAACAACTTTGATTCATTTGTCTGTTTTGGGATATTTGGGTTGTTTCCATATCCTGGCTATTGTCAATAGTGCTGCCATAAAAATAGGAATACAGGTGTCTTTTTCAGTTAGCATTTTGGTACCTTTGGGTAGATTTCCAGAATTCCTGGATCAAATGACAATTCCATTTTCAATAGTTTGAGGGCCTTCTACACTGCTGTCCATTGGACCATTTCCCACCAGAAGTGTAAAAGTGTTCCATTTTCTCCACATCCTCACTAGCACATGTTGCTGCTCGTTTATTTTATATAAGCCATTCTTAATGGTGTGAGATGGTATCTCATTGTGGTTTTGATTTGCATTTCCCTGTTTATAACTGATGTTGAGCATGTTTCCATATGCCTGTTGATCATTTGTATTTCCTCTTTGGAAAAGTATCTTTTAAGCCTTTCTGTCCATTTTTCCCTTGGACTTTTTACTTTATTTTTATTGAGTCATGGGAGTATTTTTGTGGATCTTTGATAGCAGTTGAATGGAGTGCAATATTTCTTTCCCATTGGATTGGGTGTTTTTTTGTTTTGGTTGTTGTCTCTTTTGTTGTACAAAAGCTTTTTAGTTTGTTAAGCCCAGCTGTTTATTTCTTCTACATATTTTCTGGCTTCAGGTCTTACACCCAAGTGTTTTCTCTATTTTGAGTTCGTTTTTGTGTATGGTATGAGGGAGTAGTCTAGATTCATTCTTTTGCATGTAGCATTTCAATAAATACCATTTACTGAAAAGACTATTCTTGTTCCAATGTACATTTTTTCTTCTTTGTCATAGAGCAGTTGGCCATATATGTATGACTTTACTTCTGGGCTTTCACTTCTGTTCCATTTATCTGTTTGTCTATTTTTAGTCTAACACCATACCATTTTAATTATTATGACTTTGTAGTATAATTTGAAGTCTGGGAGTGCAATCTTTCCATTTTCTCTCCTTTTGGTCAGGAGGTCTTTGGCTGTTTGAGGTTTTTTATTATTCCATATGAATAACAGCATTTTTTCTATTTCTTTAAAAAATGTCATTGACATTTTTATTGGAATTGCATTGACTCTGTGGATTGCTTTTGGGAGGATGGTCATTTTGATAATGTTAGTTCTTCTAGTCCATGAATCTTTCCATTTCTTTGTGTCTTTTATTTCTTTCAATAATGTTTTACAGTTTTATTTCTGTGGGTCTTTTACATTTTTAACAGTTTATTCCCAAGTATTTAATTTTCACTCATACAATTGTAAATGGAGTGGTTTTGACTGATTTTTTGCATATGAGAAGGCTACTAACTTTGTGTTGACTTTGTAACTGACCTTACTGAACTGGTTTATTATTTTCATTAGTGTTTCTGTAGAGTTTTTAGGATTTTATATATATATTATGTCATCTGCAAACAGTGATAATTTTACTTATTCTTTCCCTGTTTGGACTCCTAGTATGTCCTTATCTTGCCTTATTGCTTTACATAGGACTTCCAGTATTATACTGAAAAGCAGTGATGAGAGTGGACAGTCTTGTTTTGTTCCCAATCTCAAAGAGAAGGCTTTTTGCGTTTTGTTGCTTAGGATGATATTGGCTGTGGGTTTGTGTATATGACTTTTATTATGTTAAGGTGTGTTCCTTCTAGCCTAATAATTTTCAAGGGCCTTCATCACAAATGGATGTTGAATTTTGTCAAGGACTTTCTCAGCATCTATTGATTGACCATGTGTTTTTATTTTTCTCTTGTTGATGTGTTGAATTACATTAGTTTTTATATTTCAGGTTCCCTGAAATAAACCCCACTTGGTCATGATATATTATCTCAGTACACTGAACAGCATAGGAGTGACCAATGAGAGTAATGAGTTCAGAAAAGAAGCAGGTCTTCTAGAATCCTTGGAAATACTTCGGTTATGTGTTGTTGTAGTGTATCTGGCTGGTTCTGTAGAAGGGAGCTTCTGTGCACTCAGTGTACCAGGTCTTGTTCCTCTTCAGTGCTAACCCTGACCTATGACAGTGTTCTGTGAGCTTCTCTTCACTCTGTGCTGTTTCAGTGAGGTACGGTTTACCCAGGCACTGTTTTCATGCCTCAGCGGCTGAATTATTTCAGGCTTCTTTGGAGCCTAGGGTATTATAAAAATTTAAGGTGAAGTCTTGCACTCTCATTTCTCAGTGACTCATGACAGTTTTCATATTTTTAAAAATATGTTTCCTATTCTCCCAGCTCCCAAATTAGGTCCCTGTAACCCTAAGTTCTAGCCCTCTTTATGTTTTTGTTCAGATCACTTAGCAACGAGTACAAGAGGGCCAATGCAAACTTCCCTATGCTCTCTTAAAACTCCAGCCAGATCAGTACTACTGAGCCAGGAGCTGCTTCCTGACCAGTGGCAATGTTCCTTCAAGACAACTCCTTGAACTACAAGGCTGCATTGAAAAAAAAAAAAACTGAGTGCCAACAACTGGACCAGGGATGCTCGCATCCTGGGAGCTACTTCCTACCATCAGCAAGAGAGGCAGCTCAGTGTATGGACAGATAATTAAATATAAAGTGGCATAGATCCAGTCCTGAACCTTAATAACAGCATAGAACCTTCAGAACTTTGCTCAGCTGTAAAATCAAGACAGTGTCCCAATAGCTGGGTGTGGTGGTGTGCACCTGTAATCCAAGCACTGGGAGGCTAGAGCCTGGGATCGCTTGAGTTCGCAGGTTCGAGACCACCCTGGCCAAAATAGAGAGACCTGGTCTCAAAAAAGCAGCTGGGTGCGGTGGCAGATGCCTGTAACCCCAGCTACCTGGGAGACTGAGGCTGAGGATCGCTTGAGTCCGTAGGATTGGGACTACCCCAGGCAGTGCCTGCTTCACAGGGCTGCTATCAAGGTGAAATGAAATTATGTAAAAGATTCCAACATGGAACTTGGTGACTTGGTGTTATTCCCTTCCTGGAAAACTTTTGCCACCCAAATGACTTTTTCCTCCAGACTTGTGATTCCCAATGTGGGGTGATTTTGCCTCCTTGAGTGCATTTGCAATGTCTGGGAAACATTTGGTTGTTACAACTGAATGGGGAGAACAACAGGTATCTAGTGGGGAGAGGGTAGGGGGGCACACCCTACAATGCAGAGGATGACCCCCCACAAAGACTTATTCAACCCAAAATGTCAGTAGTGTTGAGGTTCATGAAATCTGTTCCTGACCACTTTGAAGCTGCCAGTTGCTACTGTTCTACCTCTGCCAGTTTTGTCCTCTGTGCCCTTGAAATACCTACTGCTGCTCCCCCAAAATCTAAGATCACTCCAGGAGCCATGTTGACTTTCCTGGGGTCCTCAGTGCAGAACTCCCTACTCCTGTTTTGGACCTCTGCTAGTATGTTAGAATTGATAGAGACAATAATTCTGATGGGTTCACATTCAGTACACCAGACTCTAAGTTTTTATAGCTCTGTGCAGTAAATGTTGCTGTACTGATTTCCCTGCTAGGAAATTAGGGCAGAATTCTCCCAGAACAGTGAGCTAAGCAGGACCTACGCTGGAAACTTCCTCCTTTCTGAGGAGAGCAGGACCTGTCTTTAGACCCCAGCCAGGGTCTTTTCTTCCCTTCATTAGCATTATCAAGCAGAGTCTTTCCCCTCTCAGATGAGTAAGATCCCAAGTTGTGGGCTCAAAGGCATATAGCATCCCTGGGGACTGGAGAAGTGATAACATCTCTTAGTTCTGTGGTGACCTTAGACTGTTTTGCCTCATCCAATTAGTATACGTTATTTTTCTCTCTCCCCACCCCCAACAAACTAAAAGACAATGACAATCATACACAGCAAGCTTCCTAATTTGAAACACACAGATCACCGATGCACAACACAGATCACAGAAGTACACAATATTCTTGCCAAATATATTTAACCTGAATCTAAAGAAGCTTCTAAATATACCTTCTAGTTTACAAGAAATACTGGAGGAACAAGCTAAACTGGGCTATACAGAAACATTCATTCCAACACCATACCTGGCATTATAGATAGCTACAAGCTAAAGAAATTGGTCTCCTCAAAGGGAGTATTCTAGATTAAAAGAAATGCAAGAGAAATAAAACCTAATGAGATATAGAGCTCTCGATAAGATCCTTATTAGAATAAATCAGATGCAAAAGACATTTGGAGGATAATTGAGGAGATATGAATAGGGACTGTCATTAAATGCTCTTCGGGAATTATTGTTAATTTTTAGAGACATTTTAATGAAATTATGGGTATGTATGAGAATGTCCTACTCTTTGGAGATGCCTGAAATGTCATGTTGTACAATATTTATCTGAAAAATATATATATAAAGCAAGTATGGTGAAATGCTAGTAACTACTGAATTGAACTCATCTTGGATATCCTAGTATTTATTGTATCAGTTTTTCTATTTTATTTTGCTATATTGAACATTTTCATATTGGAAAAGTTATAGAAAAGATGATTAAAAACTACCGGAATACATGGATGAAGTCTGGATTTATTTTGCATTTGTTTTCCAATGACTGCAGTCCCTAGGCACTCATTGTCAAATACACATTTCTGATTGTGGAGCAGATCTTGTAAACAATGATCTTATAAGGAGCTTTCAGAGGCAGAAAGGAGAAAACAAGAAAAGACTGTAACTTCTAAATCGATTGTAATTAGTTTAAATCTGCTAATATGCACAAATTCAGAGGAATTACAACTCTGTCTGACAAGAAGCAGTTCTAATGCAGTGTTAGGAAGAGCACAGCAGGGATTACATTAACACTAGCACTGTACTATTTAAGTGCCAGGATCCAGTCACTCATTGTGACTTCCCACTTCTGTCGTTCTTCTTCTTACAGTTGACAGTGGTCATTTCAGAGGAGAATCCAGCATCCGAACCCTTTTCCTTTCAGAAAACCTTTAACTTATGAGTGTAGGTGGGTGACACAACCTTCTTCCCCATAAGAAACTGCCAGTGTGGCGCTAAGGAGAGTGAGTTGCTGATTACTTGCCACTCTGCATTTGGAAATGGAGTTCATTCTCATCTCTGCATGTGGGAGCCTGTGGCTTGAGTTGATCAACAGAATGGATGGAAGTGGTCCTGTGTAATTTTTCAAGCTGAGTGCTAAGACACCAAAAACTCCTGGTTTTGCTATTTGGAATGCCCCCTCTTGGAAAAGGGACAGCAGAGAAAATGGAGCACTCCCTTCAGAGCCCTTGACAGGCTGTTGAGAAGCCCTTGACAGACTGTGAGAAGTGCCATGTGTATGAAGAGGTCCCAGGAGGGGGACTGACCTTAGGCTGAGCTCCTGACCAACAGCCAGCCCAAGAGGCAAGCTATCTCAGACATTCCAGGCAGGTGAGTCTTTAAAAGATTTTTCTCTCCACTGAGTCTGTGGCTCAAATAAGAACCAGATGACTGAGGGGGATAGGCTGTAGGATAGGCTCAGTACCTTTGCCTACTTGAATAAAGCTGAAGAGCTGAGTGAGTTTGGGTCTCTAACCCCCCCCTCCAAAATTTTTCTCTCCTGCAAACACCACTTAACTTAAACCCAATCAACCTACAAAAACTTGAGGTGTAATAATAGTTGTTGATGTTTTTAACCACTACTAGCTTTGGGGGTCATTTGTTGTGCAGCAATGGGTGGTAAAAACAAGAAATGCTTTGCAACCTTCTTTCTGCAGTTTGGTGCAATACACGACCTAGGCTCCACTGAGCAATGCTGCTGCAGACTTTGAATTAATGACACATAGAAGCAAGAACATAGAGAACTGTTTGGACAATGAAGATAGCAGTTACAGCAAAACCTGAACTTCTGAGGATCCAGGGCCGGTGACACTGGCACTCACAGCTCAGTAGTGGGGACTTTTGCATAAATTTTAGTGACATTTCTGGTTCTGTGGATTTTTTTTTTTGAGGCTGGGTCTTGCTGTGTTGCTCAGGGAACCCCAGACTTGTTGCCCGGGGTACCCCGGACTCAAGCAATCTCCAGCCTCAGTCTCCCCGGTAGCTGGGATTACAGGTGTGCGCCACCATGCCCAGCTATTTTTTGAGACTAGGTCTCACTATATTGCCCCAGGCAGATCTCAAACCCGCAGACTCAAGCAATTCCCACTCTCAGCCTCCCATCCTAGGCTGGGATTAAAGCCATGTGCCACTATGGCCAGCTTGGTTCTGTGGATTCTGAGTCCAGTTTCTGAGTCCAGAAGTCTGTGAACTATCTACTATCATTTAAATATTCTTTTTCTTCTTAATCAGATAAAGTTGATTCTGTTGCTCTGCTTAAGAACTCTGACACATGCTCCTTTTAAAGTCATTATTTTTTATTTTTTTATGATAAAATTCAAAATTTAAGAGTCATTCCACTTGTTGGCATTTATGGACAGCTTCTCTCTAGTGGCCTCCGTTTGTTTCCTTGTCTTCAAAGTTTTGGAATTTTCTGTGTGTATCTATACTACAGCTGTTATTGTAACCATTTACATTCCAGTTTTCTAATTATTGACCCCACTAAACCAAATTTTAAGGGAAAGAACATCAAACATTTGTTGGAAGAATGAGTAACTGAATGAACGCAATTGAAAAGGCAGCGATTAGTATGTTTATAACAGTTCAGACATAAATAGATATCATTTTGAAGTGTTTTCCTTTTACTGCTTTTATTCTTATCATAATAGAACACTGCTTACAAGGTTCTACTTACAATAAAAATAAATGTGAGAGTACTGTAAATTTCTGCAAGTTCTGTGAATGTTACTGACACCCATATTCTTAATGGATTCTTTCTCAACCTAGTAACTATTACCCCTTTATATACTACGGACCCTTTATATATGTGTGTGTGAAAAGTTCTGCGAATGTTACTGATATCCATATTCTTAATGGATTCTCTCTCAACTTAGTAATGATTACCCTTTTACATACTGTGAGAAATTTTCACTGTTATTGCAATGATTAGTTCTATTTCTTTTGAGGTAAAAATACTCAGGTATTGTTTAAAAATCTAATGATATGCCCTAGAGAACTTTGATAGGAAGAGTTGTCTAAGAAAGATCATCTTAGACAGGCATGGTGGCGCATGCTTGTAAGCAGCAGCCTAGGAAGCCACGGCCAGCGCCAGGGATAGCAGTTTGGGTCCTGCCGGGGCACATAGGGAGACTTAGTTCCAAAAGTATATGCTGGGCATGGTGGCATGTGCCTGTAATCCCAAGCTACCTAGGGAGCTGAGGCTGGGGATTGCTTGAATCTGTGGTACCCCGGGCAACGTGAGGCTGCGGTTCCACAGGCAAAAAAAAGAGAAAAGTCATCTTAGAAAAGCAATGATACATACTGTGCATGATCTAGCCTTGTATTGGCAAAAATGATCTCATTTGACAAAAACATGTCGTCAAAGGTCAGTGAAATATTTGTGTGGTCAAAAATTCAGCTAATGAATCAGGTCTCACCAACCATATCAAGGTTCCCAAACCTGGCTCATCAGAAGCTGTGTTAGTCAAAGTTCCACAGGTTAAGGTAAAGTGTATCAAATGTTGAAAAGTTTTAAGACAAGGAACATTTATTTTCTTTTAGCTAATAATTACTATTTAACAATACTCATATATCAAAACTTGGTACCAGGTGCTGTGGAGACATAAAGACCCGTAAACTATTCCCTGTCCTCCAAGAATTTGCAGCCTGGTATCAGGTATGTTCAAAGATTCTGCATGTTTCATGCACTTATTTATATGCTTTATACTTCAGTAAAAATAATAGTTAAAAAGTAACAGTCATCACCTCATAGCCTATATGCAGTCTAGGTGAAACACCAAAAACAGAGTGTTAAAGACTGTTGAGAGTTGAACGTGGGGTACAAGAGAGGACAGACAAGAGAGATGGATACAACTATAGAGGCTGAGGCTGAATGAAAGTATGCATCATTTGGCAAGTTTTAATGACTTTTACAAGTTTTTATAAAGGTTTTAGACAAAGGAAAAAAGTGGCTCAGACAAAATTAGATTCAGTAAAGCATTAATTTTTGTGGGATACTTGGGGGCAGGGGATTTAATTATTAACTTGCTATAATCTTTTAAGGAAGGTTTGTTAGGCTTGGGACATAAGTGTCAGAACATGCTAGCTGTTGCTGATACTGTAGCTATTCCATGAATGTTGTGCAAACAGGGAGAGAGACCTGGCTTTTTCCCACTATACCAGCTGCATGGAATTAGAGATAGCTGATGACACCGAGAAGGTGATCTAGCTGTGAACACTGTGGCCCATCTTGGGACTCTGGAGCACGACTTCAACTGGATCACTGGTTCAGATTCCCCAAGTTTCTTCCTTCCCTGTTGTTCTCAAATCAGTTTCTGGAGGGAGTGAGACAGGATGAAATCTGGTTTACTTAGGCATGAAAGAGAACTTATTTAACTTAACCAAAAAAAAGTGAAGAATCTATACTCTATGAACAAGACATAATTAGAGGATTGAACTTATGACATAAAGAGATAGAAAAATGTCCATGCTCATGGGAAGAATCAATGTAATCAAAATGAATAAATTTAATACAATTCCCATGAAAATATAGTAACATTTTTCAAAGAAATGGGGAAAAAAGAAATTTATGTGGAATCATATAAGGCCTTGAGTAGCAAAAATGATTCTGTGAAAAAAGAAGGTATCATGTTACCTGACTTTAAGCTATACTATAAATAAACAGTACTAAAACCAATCAATATGGTTTTGGCATAAAAAGAGACATGGATCTGTGGAACATAATCAAAAGTCCAGAAATAAATCCATGTATATATCAATATTTAATTTATGATAAAGCCACCATGACCATACAATAGGTAAAGGAGAGTCTTTTTAAATAAATGTGATGGGAAAATGGAAGGTCACATATAAAAGAATAATTTTGAATCATTCTCTAACTCTATACATAAAAGTAACTTCCAAGTGGATTGAAGACTTACCTATAAGACCTGCAAGAACAAAATATATAGAAGAAATCTTAGGTGATAGTTTCCATGATATCAACAATAAATATGTTTTTGGACATTTAACCCTGATGGCCAGAGGAATAAAAACTAACATAAGCAACTGAATTACCTTAAATTAAAAAGCTTTTACATAGTGAAAGAAAATATAAGTAGATTCAAAAGACATCTTACTAACAGGAGAATATATTTACACATTATATGACCGACTAGAGGTTAATATCCAAGGTATTTTAAATGTTTACAATTCAACAATAGAAAAAGAAACAACCCAATCAATGGATGAATAATAGATATGAACAGTCAATACAGCATAGGATGTCCAGAAGGTCATGGAAAAATGTTCATCGTCTCTTCTAATAAGAGAGATGCACATTAAAATCACAGCAAGATCTCATCGCACCACATGAGGACACATATTAAAAAGACCCCAACAATAAATGCTAGAGAGGACACAGAGAAAGATGAACCTTGTTATCCTTTTGGTGAGATTGGTGAAGTCATGAAAAATCTAAATTTACCTTGAAAAAACTAAAAATGGAGAAATCATGTGACTCAGCAATCCCACTCTTGGGTACCCATCCAAAGACCATAAAACCATCAACTCAAAAAATATGCCTTATAGTGTTTATTGTAGCTGTTTACAGTAGCTAGGAAACAGAAGCAGTTAAATTTGTCCACAGGTAGAAGACTGGTTCAAGATGTGGTATATTTGCACTATGGAATGCTATTCAGTCATAAGCAAAGACCAAATGTAACTGTTTATAGCAAAAGGGAAGGTGTTTGAGGGAATTATGTGTAGTAAAGCAAGTCAGTGTGACAAGCATTGGATATTTACCTAGCAGCTCATTTGATAAAATAAAATACTTATAACAATTGTAGCAGATACGGTTAAGATTAAGAGGAAAGAGGAAAGGAGAAAAGAAACAAGAGAATATAAAGAATGGTGGTGGAGAAAAAATATAAATGAACACAAGGTGTAAAATCCAAGTCCTCAGAAACCAGAGGTTGGTGGTTCCCCTGGGAACTTTTAGGAGTTTCCCATGGTACTTTTACCCTGCCTTTGGTGCTAGGCACATATCATACTCAAAAGTTTACGAATACACGAGTATATGTATCTCAATGTATTAGTCTTGAGTCTGTGTGACCTCCCACAAACAGGTGTTCATGATGAACAACTGGAGCTGTCATCTTACCACGGCACCTCTGAGAACCTAACTTGCCCATCTTTGGTGGCATCTAAGCTGGAGCAGCACTTCTGAAACTCCCTCCCCATTACACACAAGCAATCTAGATTTACTGTCACACAGAATATGACTCTCTCAGCCTTGTGAGGGAAACCACTTTCTCATGGAGTATTTTTTTTTTCAATTCTGTTTTTTTTTTTTTTAAATGATAGACCATTGTTTGACACCTTCATATTTTGACAGAGTAGGATTTATCCCCTCAATAGTGGCCACCATCTTCTCATGTAATTTTCTTGAAGCTTCCTTTCTTGACTTGTCTGTGGGTCATTTCTGGATATGTTGGTCACCTTGCCGTTCATAGTTTTTTCCCACCAGTATAACCAACTCCAAATTCAATATGAAAGCAGCTTTTCGAGCAGCCTTCTAGATTACAAATGTGGTCATGTCATTTTTTCCAAAAATATTTCACTAGTTTCTTCCAGTCTGTCTCAATAATAAAGCAGGAATCTTTTCTTACTAAGATCTTTCACAGTCTGTTTTCCGCCTCCTGCCACTTCTTCAAATACACTTAATTACTTGGTGCTCCCTAAACACTTTGTAAGTATGCATCCATTTTCTTTTTGATTCTCCCTGTTCAGAATACGCTTCCCTTGTCTGCCTTGCTCACATCTTGCTCACATCTCAACTTGCTCACATCTTACTTTTGGGGAGAGATGTCTTAACCTATTCATATGAAAATCCCCCTTTCCTGTGCCCCAGAGGACACTGGTAACACTTATTATATGGCACAAGAACAGTTGTGAGAGCAAATAAAGATAGGGTTGGAGGCTATGGATACCGAAATTAACATCATCAAAATGAAACACTTGTTGCCAGGGTCCAGGGACTATTCAGTTTACACCTGCAACTGCTCAGATCTTAATGGTACCTGGTGATCTTTCAAAAATGAAGATGGCTGGGAATTCTAACACACAGTCACTCCTGAGGAGGTGTTCATGGTCTTTTTGGGGAGATGGGATACATACATAATCAGATATTAAACAGATATATAGTCTACTGTCTTTATAAGGTGCAAAGAGTCATTATTATTGACTTTAAATTCTTCTTCATCTTAGTACTCTGTTAGGTGAGCATACTCTTTAGAGATCAAATGATACGTATCCAGAGATATTAAAGACCACACAACTCATAAAGGAAAGGTTCATTTAAATATTTCAGAGTTCATCCTGTAGAAATTCAGAAGATAAGTATGGCAATAATTAATTTTCCTGAACTATTCTAGCAGCTGTGCTCAGGGAATAAGCATGAGAAGATCCATTGAAGTTTTGAATGTAACAATGAGATGGTGGAAGAAATTCAACTGTTGACCTGTAGGTGAATGTAACATGAAGGAAGTAGATCTTGGATAAATATGGGTAAATATCGAAAGCAAGTTTGAAAAAGAAAGCAAGCTGCTAGCTGATACACATAGCATGGAATTGTCCACACAAATTTAAACATCAAATAGTATATATGTTATTTTTATAATACAAAAACTTGTGCAGGAAATATTACATAGAGCTTCAGATTAATGGAGATCTTTGAAAACAGGATACAGTTTGGGTGATGGGGCTTATTTCTGGGAAGGGAGCTAAAGGAAAAGGGTGGGAACATTAGGGGTTTTTTTGGTCACATTCAATTTTTTTTTTTTTTTAAAGAATTACCTGTTGTAAGAAAGACAATTGTCAGAAGTGGATAGGGGTTGTGGTGGAGTAATTAGTTCTTCTGAAATCAGGTCAAAAGGGGGCAGAAGCCGCCAACCAGCAAGCCACAGGTCCACATTACCTGCGCTCACAGCAGTTGCCAACATCACAAAGTAACTTAAACAACAGGGTTTTATTAACAAGAGAAATTAACAAAGAAAATGAAGTCAGCTGATGCAAAAAACTGATGCAAAGTCAGCTTTCCAAATCTGCTGCCTTGTTGCAGCTCCAAGCACTTTCCTTTACCAGGCCTGTCTTCAGCGGTGTCTTGCCAAATGCACCAGGCCTGCCCTCAGCAGCCCCCGGCCACCCCCAGCCTGCCATTCTGGAATCTGAATCCACACTGGCTAATTTTCTGCTGGCCACTCTCCCACCATGGCTCCTTGTCACCACCAGCTCACTCTTCGAGAGGGTTTCCTTTGACCAGGCCACATAGGCCTTTTCTCTCAGACCACCATTCTCATTTCTCTCCTTCTCCTTTTCTCTCTCCTTTTCCTCACCTTTTATATGCCCTTTCTTCCCACTTCCCATTTTCTCTTGTGGTTCTTTCAGACTCCCCCCACCAAGGTATTTTGGTGCCAATACAATTTTTAACTGTGTCACTACCCTGTATCATTTCTGTAACTTTTATGTCACCCAATCTAAAAGGCAATACCCTCAAAGAAAGAAGAGGTCTTTTATGTTTTATTGACTATTGTTCTTCTGAACAAATATTGTCACTTTTCATGTTTCCAAATGCACTGTCTTGCAAGTGAGTGAAGTTTTCAGTAGGCAATGGTGGGTCCCATGCCATGCCCTGATGCTGAATGTAGCTGAAGAAAACCTCTCTGATCCACTTGTGTCCTCCAGGCTGGGTATTGGCCAAGATGGGCAGCCCACATTTTCCCAGAAAGTGCTCTGGTTGGATCTGTGTTCCAGGAGTCCCAGGGCACTTCCTCTTCTGTGACTTACAGAGCACTGCCTGTAGGAGAGTGGAATCAAGTTTAATATTGGGTTGTAACTTGGTATGAAAGAGAATCTATAAAATCAATGCACTAAGAAATTGTAGTGGGTAGTTCCCAGGCCCCAACGAAAGCCCTCCTCTCCTTCCTTTTGGCAATGCTATTCTTGTAAATAGCAAAGGTGTGGTTTTAAATTCTGAGTCTGACATGCTTTTCTATTTCTACATGTATTTGTAATTTTTATACCTTTATATTATATAATTAAGCATGAAAATTATATCATAAGATGCAAACTAATTCAGAAATGTCTTTTGTCAGATAATACATTATAATAAAATACAATACAGAAAAAGGGAGAGTGTTCCTACCCCAACTCCACAATTTCCCACCCCGGCAATAACCAATGTTATCAGCGTGTTAATACATACAAATATGAGTGTGTGTGTTTAGGTGTGCAAATGTGTGTCTATGTATGTAATATAGACTTTTTTACATCTATAAACATAAACCTAAAAATAAAAACAAAGATGAGATAATGTTGTAAATATTATTTTATGATCTGCTTTAGGAAATATATTGGTGAGGTATTTCTGATATAAGCGTGTAAAAAACTCATTGTGATATAGGGTAGTGATGCAGTTAAAAATTGTACTGGCATCAAAATACCCTGGTGGGTGGAGTCTTCAAGAAAGACCCTTCACAAGAGAAAATGACAAGTGGGAAGACAGGGCTGATAAAAGGAAGGAGCAGAAAAAGGGAAAAAAGGAAAAGAGATAAGAATGGCAGACTGAGAGAACAAGCCCACGTGGCCTGGCCAGGGTAAGTTCCCTGGAAGAGTAAGCTGGAGGTGGCAAGGAGCCATGGTGGCAGGCAGAATAGTGACTGGTGTGGAGAGTGGCACCTCATCAAGGTGGCATAGTGAGCTGGTACCTGAAGGTGGTCAGGGATTTGGAAAGCTGATTTGTGCATCAGCAATTGTGGAAGAAGTTTGAAGAGCCTTGGAGAAGTGGAGCAGCGTCGACCACTGGAGAGACCACAAAGAGAGTGGTCTTCTCTTTGCAGAGAGACCACTGCAAAGAGAAAATGCTGGAGAAGGACTGGCCATTTGCAGAGTGTCTGCCTCAGGTTTGGAGGGGCAAAGGGCACCATCGTGGACATGTGTCTTTCTGACCTTTGGTACTGAAAATTGTAACTAGGCTAAGACAATTGGCCACTTGTGACTTTGAGTACTTGTCGTTTTTTCGGTTAATTTCCCTTATTAATAAAACTCGTTGTTGAACTGCATTTGTCTGACAACTGCTACAGATAGGTGAAGAAAGTTGGGGGGCAGAAGCCGCATTTTAAGAGGTTTTTTCCTGTGGCTTGTTGGTTGGCAACTTCTGCTCCTTTTGACCTGATTTCAATTGTAACCTCTCTTTTGCTATGCCATGTTTCATTGAATGGAGGTGAATCAATTTAACCAGTCCCCTGTTGAGGTGTATTTCAATTTTTAAAATAACACAAGTAGCATCACATTTCTATTCATTCATCTAAGAGAACTTGTCCTACCATTTTCTGGAAACAACTGCAAAATCCTAGTAGGTGACCATTTTTGGGTGATCTATATTCTTAAAATTAGAATAATTTAAAATTAGAAATAAAATAGTGAGTATTAAACTGCAAAATCAACACACTGTGGGTTAAAGTAAAACTATACAAAACTCCCCAAACAGTCAGAAATTAGGTCTTATTATGATGATAGTGCAAACACTCCACAGGACATATCACTCACATATCACCATTGGGCAGCAGTGGACACAAGGAAAACAGAAAGGAGGAGAAACAAACACCTGGGTCTAAAGAGCCAACCTCAGCTCTCCCCCATGTGTTAATGAATTGGTCTTTCTATTCTTTTTTGATCTTATTTTTTTAATTGATTGCACATATATTTATTTTACATCATCTTCTACCCCAAGGGTCTCCCACCAGTGAACCATCATTTTAATCTCTTGTACCCATCCCTCTCCTGATTTTACCTCCCTCTGCTCTCTTGTTCTATGCTTTTGTTCTGCTAAGTTAGTTTTAAATTTTCCTTGTCTTTTTGTTTATTTTCCCTATATCCCACATATAGGTGAGATCATCCAATAATTCTCTTTATCTTTCTGGCTTATTTCTGCTAACATGATTCCTTCTAGTTTCATCCACATTATCACAAAGGCAACAAATTTTTCTTCTTTGATTAATGAATAATATTCCATTGTGTAAATATACCACAATTTTCTGATACATTCATCTCTTTTGGGGTATTTGGGTTGTTTCCATATTCTGACTATTGCAAATAGCGTTGTAGTAAACATATGAGTACAGGTGTCCTTTTGAATGAATGTTTGAGAAAAAAAGAACACTTTTTTACACTGCTGGTGTGAGTGGACTGGTCCAGCCACTATGGAAAGGTGTGTGGAGGACCCTCAAACCACTGAAAGTTCATTGGTCCTTTGTTTTGTGGAGAATGAATCATCAGTTTAATGTCAGTCAATTAACTCTTCCTGCATGCTGAACTACCTTCTGATGATAATCTTGTTTCTCAGAAAAGTATGGCTACAGTCAGAATGGGTTAGCCAGAAAACACCAGTCATCTGATTTACTTGGTATTTATCTTTCTAGCGATTAAATCGACAGTCTTATGTGAGTGTGGTCAAATTTCTGGAGCCAGTATGTCAATAGGAAAAGGAATAAAAATATAGATTGCCCCCTTTGAGGAAGAAGACTATGAAACCAGGGCACTAACAAAGCCTGCCACAAATATTAAACAAAGTGGTAACATTTTAGAAGTATTCTCTTTAAGATCAGGAGTAAAACAAAGATGCCTGTTATTATAATTTTGATCTGGTTTAGAGTGGAGACCTTTGATATATAAGATAATAAATATAATATGAATAGCAATAACAATATAATTATAATTCTTGCATAAAATTTAACAAACTGATTAAAAAAGTATGGAAGAACAAAGGGCCAAGAAAAAAAAATTAAGAACAAGGTGGGCTGATAACACTCTTTAAAATATAAATTTTAAGATTGCTTTAAAAAAATAATGCATATTATCTCAGAAATATGCTGTGAGCCAATGAATAGATAAGAAAGCCCAGAAATAGATCTACACAAATGTGGAAATTTGTTACAGGACAGAGCATTCATTGAAACCAGTAGAAAAAAAAAACTGGACATAGAAAACCAGTAGAGAAATAAATGGTACCGGCAAAACTAATTATCTGAATTTTCCATTCAGATACAAAATGACAACCATAGATCACAGTCTAAGAAAAATAAATTCCAAACAGATTAAAAACCTGAATACGCAAAGCAAAATTTTAAAACATCAGGGAAAATGGGGAAGAATATTTTTTACACCCTCTTTCCTTATGATTGAGTAGTATTCTGTAACGTGGCTGTGCCAGTCCTTCTTGTTCTAGTCATTGGCTAGGCATTTAGGTCACTTCCGGGTGACCTGACCTGATTCTACCCACCAGTTGAGGCTCCAGCAGTCCTATAGGAGATTTAGGTTCAAGCCAGGGATCCCTGTTCTGCACCCCTGCTCCTAGAGTCCTCCAGTAGCTGGAAGCCAGCTCTATACACCCCTTTATCCAGCATAGTGTCAGGTCTTGAGTCTCCGTGTCGGCGTGTGCCTCTGTGTTGACAATTGTAGGGGGTTCCACACAGTAGCAGCGTCCCCCTCTCATGGGTTGAACTGCTCCAGGATCATTGTAAATACAGTTCAACTCAAGTTCTTCCTGCTCCTCTCCATTTTTCTTCGACTGCACCATAATCACCAGTCTTTTGTTCAGGCATTATTGACTTTGCTCTAGCTGCAATTAAGTTGTGAGTATATGGAGGAGGCGAGATGGAGGAGGTGAGCCCAGGTCTTCACTCTGCCACCATCTTGCTGCACTTTCCTCTCATTTTTTTAAAATGTGCTAAAGCTAAATGTATAAACCATGTGTATATGTACCATGTATAACCATAAACATATAGTTACAAATTAAAATATGTGTGTTGTAAACATTTGGGGTAGTTCTGAAAAGAGTATTTAAATTTGAGACAGCAAAAGAGTACGTTTTCCCTAAGAAGGAACTAGTTTTTAATTTTTTAAATCTAATTTTTAAATTTTATTGCACACACACACATATATATGCATGCATACATATATTTTTCACACCATGTCTACCCTGAGGTTCTCCTGCCACCTTATCATCTGTGAAACATCTTAATCTCTTGTGCCCCCCCCCCCGATTTTACTCTCCTCCCTCTCCCTTGATCTATGTTTCAATTCTGTTGGCAGTTTTAAATTTTTCTTGTCTGTTTATTTGTTTATTTTCCCTCTATCCCTCATATAAGTGAGACTACCCTGTATTTCTCTTTATCTGTCTGACCTATTTCCACTAATACGATTCCTTCTAGCTCCATCCATGTTGCTGCGAATCACATAAATTTGTCTTCTTTGATTGGTGAATAATATTCCATTGTATTATGTGGTATGTACACATACCACATCTTTTTCAACCGTTCATCAGTTTTGGGGCATTTGGATTGTTTCCATTCCCTGGCAATTGTAAATAGTGCTGTGATAAACATATGAGTGCAAGTGTCCTTTTAAATTAGTGTTTTTGTGTCCTTTGCGTCGATTCCTAGTAGTGGGATTGCTGGGTCAAATGGTAGCTCCATTTTCAGTAGTTTGAGGGTCCTCCATACAGCCTTCCATAGTGCCTGGATCAGTTTGCAATCCCACCAGCCGTGTAAGAGTTGGAACCAATTTTTTTAAAAAGGAATTTTGTTAAATGGAAAGAAACCTGTTGCTTGGATTTAGAATATTTTGTCTAGTGAGTGCTATATTATAAATGTCCTGCTATCTACCAATAAGGAAGCTGAAAGGACTCAATGAAATAAAAGACTTTATTAGCTGACTACTGGGAGAGTGATGAAGGATTCAAGTTAGAATAAATCTGTGCACTGATATCCATCAAGGAACAGATTGTTCTGTTGTCAGTAATTATAAAAGGGTAAAAACACCATTCTTATCAAATGTCTTTCCTACACAGTTTATCCATGTCAAATGAAACACGTTACCTTTTGTATGGACAGAAAGGTTTGTGATAATGGCTTAAACAGTATTGGAAATAATAAAACAATTGTAGGAGATAATGGCAGTTCACAAATTACCTATCACATGGAGATAGATAATGAACTTCCATGTGAAATCAAAGCATTTTTTTTTCCTTTCTTAGCTTCCTCTGGGTTTTTCCTCTTTATGAAGATACAGTGTGATTTCTAGTGTCTAAGTCAGCAAATACTAGCTGTTATCTTCCTTCTGCAGTCATTTAAAAATGAATGAATGAATAAAAGTTTTTCTGACAATTTGTAAATCTGAAAGTCAATGAGGACTTTTATTTCTTTCATGGTGTGCTTAATACAATCCTGAACTGAGAAAGTAACTCTGGAAAGTGAATATCACACCACAACTCTATACAACTTGCCAGCAGAACATCCCCAAAGCAACTCTTCTCTTATGGGCTCTCTTGCCAGAGACTGTGAGCAAAATCGGTCAGATTCATGCTGTAGTTGAAGAAAACTTCATTTCACTCTTATCTGTCTTCAGAACACTGAAGATGGAATGACATGATTGACCTCCAGTGGGCAGCAGTATCGCCATAACTCCAATGTTTACCTTAAGAAACATTCCTTGAAGAGATACCAACAAATTTATTAGTGAACTCTCTGCTCCCAATTATCTCATGGGAACTAATATTTTACCCAATTTAACTGCACATTAGTCGCTTGTCTCCCTTGTTTGACTAGTCATAAACCATTTCTCTTGGTTTATAAATATTGGTTGCCAAACTTGTTGTTTGGTTCATGCTTCCAATCAGCCCTCAGCTTCTGCAGCTGAGCCATCTCTCTCGTCCTTTCTCACATCCTGCAGCCCGTTCTTCACACTCTCTCCCTTCCTTTCTTTTCACCCTGCCCATCCTTCTTTAGATCCTGCCTTCTCCCAACCTCTCTGACACAGAACTGGTTCTAGTGCTCCTTGACCTCTCCTTCTAGATCTGTAGTGTGTGGATGTTCAACCCCACCCAGTCAGGCAAGAGTTTTGGACCTTAACCAAACCAGACTACTTATTGTTCCCCAAGCATGTATTTGGAAGTCTCAAAATAATTGTGTCGTTTCTTTTTTTTTTTTTTACTTGTTGTACAAATACGAAATCATTTGACTCCATAGTTTTGAGAAAACAACTTTAACCTCCTCCCAACAATATATGACATTCTCCCCTTCTCAATTTACACAGTACATTGTTCTTTAAATGGCTGCATAGTACTCCATAGAGCAGCTAACAATCATTTTTAAAGCTCAAGTCCTCTGTTGATTAACATTATCTACTCTGTTTTGCTGTAACAAATAGTACAATAATTCTTGATGGGTTTGTCTGGGGAATAAGGTTCAACATGGAAGGAAAGAGGGTAGTAAATTTGGAACATGTTAAAGACCAGGCATGTCTGGGTTCTAATGTGACAATAACTTTAGTGAGTCAGAAAACACCTTCAGAGTGTACCTGGAGACCTTGGAAATGGACTAAAATGGAGGGAGGGAGGAAAGAGGGCAGCAGCAGAGATGGAACTGACTGATGGCAGATCTTATTCTTCCCATTGTCACATTTTTCTTTCAACAACCTGTAATTCCTATCAATCACCAACATGGTGTATAGAGGCAGTGGTAACTCTTCTTTTTCTTTCTTTCTTTTTTCTTTTTCTTTTTCTTTTTTTTTTGAGACTAGGTCTTGCTATTTTTGCCTGTGGAACCACAGGCTCACATTGCCTGGGGTATTACAGACTCAAGCAATCCCCAGCCTCAGCTTCCCAGGTAGCTGGGATTACAGGCATGTGCCACCATGCCCAGCTAATTTTTTGGAACTAGGGTCTTGCTACCTTGCCCCGGGTGGGACTTGAAGCATGATCCATGGTTCTTGCCGCAGCTTCCTAGGCTGCTGCTTACAGGCATGCACCACTGTGCCTGGCCTTTCTTCTTTTTCTAATTTAGTTTACTGACTACTGACTCTTTTGTGGCTGTGTCTGAGAAGGCAGACTGAGACTGATTTGTGGAGACAAGGGATCTACAGCTAAGGGAGGTTGTTATTCGATTGTGCTCGAGTTGAGACTTTAGTTATCAACTCAAAGTTTTCTCTGCAACTACTCAGTGTCTTTAGGAGATAAACAACACAATTAAAGAACAATAGACCTTGGGAAAGAAAGCAATATATTGCCTGTCTGGTTGTATTTCAGCTTCATTGTTTACCTTAGTCTTTCAGGAAGAACTTTCTTCTATTTGATTCCATAGTCTTTGTACTTTTTGATTGTCCATAATTTTTTTTCCCACGGCATTCCTCCATCTGCAAAACCCTGCTGGTTTCTTCTCCTCCTACTTACCATTGATGGATTCATCCAGCATAATTTCTAAATGTAAGTACAACTTGGTCTTCAAGTTTGACTTTTCTAAAGCATGTTGCCATAGGATTATTTCTTTTCCTCATTGAATCACTTGTTCAGTCATCACTTATTTGGCAGATGGTCATTTCCCATAAAAGTCAATTTTGCAAACAGAATCCTAACCCCAAAGTGATAGTAATTTTTGAAAAGATAGGACTTGATTAGATGCACATCTATCTGCACTCCAGCACCAGCTATCAACAAACAAAATGTGAATTCCCAAGTTTGGAAGTCAATTTGAGTCTCTCTTCTCTCTCTCTCTTTTTAAGTTTCTCTGGCGTGGATGTGGAGAGAAAGGAACACTCTTACACTGCTGGTGGGAATGTAAACTCATCCAGTCACTATGGAAAGCAGTATGGAGGACTCTCAAACTAATGAAAATGGAACTACCATTTGACCCAGCAATCACTTGTCTGGGAATCTACCCAAAGGAGACCTCAATGTGGGTACAAAAGGACACCTGTGCTCAGATGTTTATTGCAGCACTATTTATAATTGCAAGGACCTGGAAATGACCCAAATGCCCCAGAACAGATGAGTGGATGAAAAAGATGTGGTATATATACACAATGAAGTATTACTCATCAATTAAAAATGACAAATTTGATGAATTTATGGAAACATGGATGTACCTAGAAGAAATCATGCTAGCAGAAATGAGCCAGATAGAAAGGGACAGAAACCAAATGGTTTCACTAATATATGGTCAACCAAATGAAAGTACACAACAGGAGAGTGGGGACCAGCTGGAGCGGTTGGGGAGGGGAGGTGGTGGATGACCCCCAGGGACCAAAATGATGTGAAATATATATAAATAAATTATTTTTAAAAAAAGATTACAGATCCCATTGCATTGAGTGCAATAAATAATGGTACAATGAAAAAATAAATATATATTTTTTGGGGGGTTTCACACAATGTATGTTTGCTGATCCCCTTGGGACTGCCCCCAGACCCCCCCTTCCCCTCCCCTCTCTGGTCACTCCTCATCCTTTTTTTATTGCTGTTTGTCTGTGTTTGGCCCTTTGGTCTCTCTTTTTTTTGGAGCTGTGCTCTTTTCCTGGGTGAGGCTCTGCTTTCTTGGGACATGGTAGGCTATGCTACTTAGATTTCCATTCCTAATTCTGCATCTGGCAGTCAGTCCAGGTCCTTTTTGCTGGTTGTCCCCTCCATTCTGTTTTCTGTTCCATATGCTGCTTCTTTGCCGTGTGGTTCAGGTCACTGGTTTAGGGAGGCTGCCTCGCAGCGTTTGTCTGTAGAGAAGTTCCTCGGTGGGGACAGCCATCAGCAGATGATTGGTCTGACAGGTCTCCTGGGTTAGAGTTTGCAGCTCTGCTGTGGGCCTTCTGTCACAACTCTGTGGAAGAGAGGTGTGTCTTACCCTTGCTGGTGTCTCTGATCTGGGATTCTGGTTCCCAGACCCCCCACCCCCCCAACCCCCCGTGACTTTGTAGGTCTGACTGCACTAGTCTCTGTAACTGATCTCACCATCCTGTTGTGAATGTTCTGCTCCCTTTTTCGGGTCCTTCCCAGGGGATGTGTGTGATTCCAGGGCCTTTATTCTTACTCCTCACTCTTCTGTTTCTGTGATTGGATTGGACCATCCGACCATCCATGTTTTCCTTATTCTTGATGAGGGCTGACTGGAGTGGAAGCATACTAGAGGGGTTCAGTAGCAGCCCTCTCCATCTCAGGCCCCCCACCCCCACCGCCCACATCCTGGCAAGGTTCAAGCTTGCAAAACATCCGCTGACTGATCCAAATCCCACCCAGGCTGATCCCCAAGCCCCTCCAAGCCCGGCAGGACAGATGTAGGAGGCAGCCAGTGTGCATGAGGCCAGGTGGCTGATCGCCAAAGCAGAGCAGCTGCGACCAGGGCTTAGTAGGGCTCGCTTATGGGCCACGCTGGCCCCCATTTGAGTCTCTTAATTCAATATTTCACAGAGGGTTGGCCGCAGAGGAAGGCTTGCATTCCTTTTCCTCCTATTGTTGCTCATCTTTCAGCAGAGCCGAGAGAGCTCAGTTGCCAGGTCTTCTCTAACCTGCACTCCATGTTCTGGCTTCCCTGCACTCCATCAGGGGCTTCTGTTTGGCCTGGGGCTTCCCCGACTATGCACTCAGCCTCAGTTCTCAGGACTGGGTGAGGGCAGCTCTCCCCTCATCAGGCAGGCAGCTATGGGCTGAGAGTTCCCGCTCCTGGAGAAGCTCTTTGGAAGGTGATGCTGTCAACACTTCTGTGCTCTCCTCTGCCCATCGCGCCCTTACGTTACTTCCCCTGCTTACCTTTCCTTCCCTCTGTCTGGGGAACTCTCTCCTCTGCCAGAGCTTTCAGGCTTCATTTCCCCAGGAAATGAGTTTCTCAGTCTCTTGACAAAAGCCCAGGAGGAACGGAACTAGCCTTTCCCTCATAATTGGCCACTGCGTGTGTTGGGAAGGCCGTGGGAGTAGGAGCCAACGTCTCCGTAGTTGACATAAATGCATCCTCAACAAAGCTCAGCTGCTGCTGTCAATGAAACTGGTAGAAAACTCACTCTGTTTTGGAATGATCAATGAGGGCATTACCAAATGTCCATGTGCCAAGGAGTGACTTAGAGCACGTAAGGCAATGCAGATTGATTGGTTTTACTCCCAGAGTGTATGAATGGGTATGTGTGTAGGTTTGATTTCCTTCCTTTATAAAGGAGCTTTTTTTTTTTCTGAAATTGAGAGGGCCTGGCTCCAGGGGGATAATTAGAATTTTAGCTGCTTGCTGTGAGTGGAAAATTTCATTTGTTTAAGCTTTGAAAAGTACATGCTAATAGTAAGCCCAACCATTACTTAATCTGCCAAAGAGTTCTATCCGAGCTAGACCTTCAGATAGATGTTCCAACAAGCACTACAATCAGCAGAGAAACATAAAGGCCTTTTGGGAGCAAATCCCTCTGCATGAAGTGCATTATTCAAGCGTGTTTGGTTTTCAGATTCATAAGTCATTTCGTCAGAGAAGGTTTATTTTTACTCTTCTTGACTTTCTACTGAGTCAAGGCAGCAGTTCTAAATCTTTGTCACTCTCTCAAAGGACTTCTGGACTTCCTCACTTCTCACTGATGACCTCCACAACAATTTATTGAGAGGCAAGGTTTCAGCTCTCCTCTCCACTATCTCAACCGTGTCTGAAATATCAACCCTCTGTTCTTCCCCTTCATTCTTTCACTCTATTTCCAGAGTTCCATCTTATCTTTGTTCCCCAAACTAACTTCTGATTTTGTGACCTGACCAATAATTCTCCCCTTCATCTCCACTGACCATTAGGTTCCTCTTTCTGGCATCTTCAAATGCTTGTTCTCTTAAGGTTCTTTGCAAACATATCTTAAACACACCCTGTTCATGATTGTGCTTTTCCTAGCTGGTGGCTAACCTGTGTTTCTCCTTCCTTTACAAATACATTTCTGAAAGGTGTAAGATAGCTTCATTTTATCTAGATCCATCACACTTTTTACTAAAACTGGCTTCTCAAAAGTCACCAATGGATTGCTTAAACACCACAAGCCCTCATCCTGCTGATCTTTGTAACCCTTGACACTCCTTACTGTGGGCTTTTGGGCTGAGGAAAGGGAGACAGTGGAGATTAGGGAGTGAGAAGGAGGTAAAAGAGATCCCAGAAAGGAAGTGCAGTTTTGCAAGCAACCGCTGATGAGGTAAAGCTGAGTCAGATGCATCAGGAGCTTGGGTTCTGTTCCATTTCCATTTTGTGGTGGGCACAGGGGCAGCGCTGGGTTCTAGGCCCTATGCCAGAACCAGGACAGCAGATCTTGTACATTCCAGTAGAGGTGGAGACAGCACTGCCTAGTCAGAGTGACAGCATGTGATTTTTGTTTCTGAAAGGGATCTGGAAAGACAACTCAGAGCCTAGAGGGAGGTTCCCCTCTACTTGACCAATGTAAGCATGTTGATATTTCTCTCCCAAGCTTTTCCAATCGAAAGAACCCAAGTTATTAGTTATTCCGAATCCAAGGCTCTACCCAGGAATGAATGGCAAACCTTTAGGTCATTAGCATGGTTTCAGTAGCACCATCTATTCCTCCTATGGCTTTTCTCTTACACTGGCTTGTCAATTGCAAGCACTGTGAAGGTCAAAACATCCCAAGATTCGCCTTTGTTCTGACACCTCTAAGTATATCTTCTTTGGTTACTCATTCATACCCTTGCTTTCTGAAAGCCTGCTGAAGCCGCTTACTGGTTTGCTATGATCAGGAGTATTTGAGGTCATAGAAGGCACCGTTTTGTCTGGATAATTCTGAAAGACAAGCAGACATACATCAGGTTGCCCCACCCTAATTCACCAGTTGGGAAGGTTGGGGTGGTGAGAGTGGCCACATTCTTTCATGATAGAAATTGTATCACCAGCTCTTGTTGAAACAGTAGTGTTCATCCCAGAAGCTCTTTGCTATCACTCCTGTCTTACATTGCTCATGATCTTTTCTTTAATGACAAATCTTTGAGGTCCATGCTGGAAGACCAATGTCTTTGAGAGGCTCAAGATGCCCTGGTGCGTAAAGGTAACTCTTGGGGAAATGTAAACGGAATGATGGCTATGGGAAATCACCATTTGGTCACCACCACAGTAATAACTCCTTTGGCAAGATTCATTGATAAAAGCTAAATTCAGGGGACAAAAGTATGATGAAAACCAGGTTATTTATAGCACCTCAAAGTATCTCTGTATTTTACCTATTGAAAGTAAAATTTAACTTGACAGTTATCTTAACCAAGTGATAAGAGAACATCATCATTAATGGGACAAAATGTACCTTTTGACAGGAAGCACGGAAAAGGCTACCGTGTGACTCCTGGAACATTCCTGACAAAATGCATACCTAGATCTTATTCATGAGGAGATGGCAAACTGAGGACAATCTACGAAACCCTACCTGAGGACAATCTACGAAACAGCAAACCTGCATTCTCATAAAAAGAAAGAAAGAAAGAAGAACCAAGGTCATGAAACACGGAGAAAGAAGAACTGTTTCACAACACACTATACGATTCCAGATCAGAACCTGAGCCAGAGAAAGCACATTAGTGGGGCAACTGGCAAAATCCAAATGAGCCTGTCCATTAGATGATAATATTGTTTTAATGCCAATTTCTTTTTGTAATTGCACTATGGTTATCAAACAAGTCCTTGTTTTTAGAAGATATACACTGAAATATTTAGAAGTAAAGGAACATCATGTCTGTAATTTATTCTCAAATATTTAAAAAAAATATGTGCGTGTAGAGAAAGACAGAATAACAGAGGGATCATGTAGTAAAATTTGAGGAATCTGGGAGGGAAAATGATAATTTGTAGTGTTTTTGCAACTGTCAGTATGGGACTATTTTATAATATAAAGATTTAAAACACCTCATAATAATAAAAATATTTTTATTGATGACTTAATGGATATTAATCAAAGAATTGCTAAGTATTCATCCAAGCACCTTTTATTTATAATCCCTTTTAATTTTCACATGGACCCTGTAGGGTGGGTACATTTATTTGTTTGTTTGTTTATTTTTTATGAGATTAGTACTTGCTATGTTGCCTGGGGTAGTCTTGAATCCGCATACTAAAGTGATTCCTAGCCTCAGCCTCCCTAGTAGCTGAGATTACAGGTGAGCATCACTGTGCCCGGCTTGGGTACTTTTATTATCTTCAAGTTAAAGATGAGAAAATAGGGTTAGAGAGGTTAAAAACACTTGGCTAGAGTCACGATAGAGTCATGGTTTAAACAGAGACTGATGAGAGAGTTCTTGGACTTTATCTATGAGTCATGTATAGATTGCTGAGGATTGCTTAGGTAGATCAGACAACTGCCTCGGAAGCCTATTGCTCTGGAAATTTCACAATTACATCCCACCTTGTACTTATAACCAGATGACTCCGGTTGAGATTAGATGGACAGTTTTAAAACAGAGATTTCAACAGAAGTAGGAAAGAAACAAACATTTCTCACCTCTGTGTGGTTCTTTCTCTTCCCTGATTCTACAAAATGAGAGCAGGAGTGATGTATATTATTTCCAAGGTGAGGCATTTAAAGTCAGTATGTCCTTTCCATGCTCTGTCTTCCCTAAGGTGATGATGAAGTCTGTCACAAACTGGAAATAATCTGGATCCTGGAGTTCCTGCATGAAGGGCAGATGTGTGGAGAAATCACTCATCCCTGTTAGATATTTTTGTGAACAAGACCTAAATTAAGCCACTTGAGCTTGATGACTGCAGTTTAGCCTCACCTAAACTAGGTGGGCTTCAAGGATTTAAAAGCCTGTAGGGGCTTGATAGGTTGACAATTAGAATGAATGAATGTATGACATAGCTGGGAATGAGTCTTAGAGAAGGGACTAGGGGTACAAAGGGAAACTTTGTAGGTTTGGAACGCAGATCCCATTACAGGCAAAGAGCTACTGCTGAGATCTAGCTCATTCTCTCATAAAGTACTTGCGGCCTGCCTTGCCAAACCTTAATTGAATATTTTTTTTCTAAGAAAAGCTGGACATTTGGATTTTGATGTGAAATCTTCTAGCTTTTTTTTTTTTTTTAATGTTGGCAGGTGCTATGGATTAGAAAAACAAAGACAGAAAACAGAGGAGAGGTCACCTTGGCTGTTTTCTCTGTGTAAGTATGTGGCTACTTCAAGGTTTGTGCAGATGCCGGTCCCTCTGTCTGGAACGTTCTTCCTCTAGCCACTGCAAGACGTGTTCCTGCTTCTCTTCACATCTCAGCCTGTCACCTTCTCAGCAGATGTGGACTGATGACCTTCTTGAAAAAATCCCACCACTCTCCCTCCCTCCTTAAAGTTTCTCTCCATTTCCAGTTTTTCCCTTCTCCATCCTATCTCTCACTTTCTAAAATAATACTTTTAAACAAAGATTGATTGACCTTCCCATTTCCTAGCACTAAAAGTAGTCAGAATGAGTCAGAGCGATGAGGCCAAGGGTTTTTCTGCTTTGCTCACTTTTGTTATGCCAAGTGCCTAGGACAGTACCAGGCACACAGAGAGGACTCAACATTTCCTTGTTAAATATGTGAATCTAAAAAAGTATTCCCCATTATATGGTGCTGACAAAGCACATCTGAAGAGCTGATTCTCTTGACTGGCCCTCAGGTTACACCTTCTGTTTTGGAGCCATATCGAACAGTCTTTGGAGAAAAGTGCCAAGTTTTAGAATTGCAAGCGGTTCCCTGCCTCCCATAAAGAAGATGTTTGATGCATTTTGTTCTGGGAAATGGACCACAAGGGATTTTATGAGAAGTCTTGTCAATCCCAGGGAGACTCATGTCTGCTTATATCTTTACAGAGTATTGTGATAATAACCTATTTGTCATCTGGCCTCTGCTATCACGCCCGCATTTGTTCACACCCAAATTTCTGTCTCAGATCTGGCACTTGGACGGATCCTGCTCTTCACAGTGACATGAGCCAAAACTTTCCCTTTTGCCTATTAAGCTGGTTTGAGTTGAGTTTCTGTCACTCTTAATAAAAGAGCTGTGACAAATTTAATATGACTTTGGGCAAGCTGTTCCACGTGGAGTCTCAATTTTTTCACTTGTCACAAGAAAGGGGTTCAGATAAAATGAGTATTAAAGCCTTTTCCAGGATTTTAACATTCCAGAATTCTAACATAATTAAGGTCCCTGATCTGATATAGTGACACTACTTTCCTGTTAGTCTAGACTTGCAGATTTTATAGAGAGCTGAGTAGTACTTTGAAGAGCATACCTGCCTGACAGGCCTAAACCCCCCTCCCCTTCCAGGAGTTCTCTTGGTAGGAAGGAATGGTATATAAGGAGAGTTGCAACAAAAAGAGAGATTCAGTCATTTTGGAAGGAAAGATGGAGGCCAGGCCATGAGGCCATGAGGTAACTCATGACTTTTAGCAAGCATAAGCTGAATGTGCCTGCTGAAAGCTAAAGAGGTTGGAGATTTGAACTCCATGTTAGAGTCTATCTTGCTGAGTTGACTTGGATGTTTCTGGAGAGGCTGTGTGAGCCGGGCCTGAGAAGAAAATGAACTTTGCTGGTTTGTGTACTATGGAGTTTCTGTCTACTACCTGGAGGAGGTCAAGGTGAAAGCAGCATTTTGCTCTTGACTGCCTGCTTGGAAGAGCCTGAGCACACCAAAGGAAGATGTCTGCTCTTCAAGCGCGTCTAAATGAGGTCTGAAGGACTGGACAAGTGGTGAGGTTAACAGGACTAAAGAACTGCAGGTTTTGGACAATCTGAGGGAAGGACTTTGGACAATGTTGAGGAAGGTTTTGGACAATGTTGGAGTAATCGGAATTTTTCTATGTTTCTTTCTGTAGTAAAGAGGTATTCACTTTGTTTAGTAATAAATTAGTGTGTATTTTAAAAGTCTTGTTCTGACTTAGAATTTTAGTGAAAATGGAAGGTGGAAAGAACCTGTAAGTTTGAATGTCTTTAGGCTGCAAGAGCTGCAAAATGTAAACTGAGGTAAAGTAGTATGGTGTAAACTGCAATTTCTGAGTTTGTTTTTTTTTTCCTGCAGTCTCTGAAACTGGGAGCTGAGAAGCCAAGGTTAGAATTTGCATAACAAAGGTGACTGGTCTGTGAGGGCATTTGCCTGTAGGAGGTTAGGATTTGAATCTGCCGGTGAGAAGCAGGCAGTTGAGTTGAGTCATAAAGTTATAGTGCCTCTTTTACCCAATAACAGATCCATGGAGCCCTAACAGTTTTGACTTGGGGTGAACTTAGTGTCCAGGATTCACATGTCACCCCCCACTCTGGCCCTGTCACCACCAGCCCTCTGACCTATGGTGTCTACCATGCTCACCTCCTTGGGAAATGGTTGTTCTGGCCACATATTCAGGATCTGCTGCTTCTGGCAGAGTCAATCTGGAATCTTCAACTCTATACTCCAATGTGATACTTGCTGGCAGACTTTAATTTCAAACTGCAATTCCTCTTGGCCTTTCCCCCTTTCTCGTTCCAGACCTTGATAAGATAAAGTCAGATTTATTTGCTAATCTGTAGCAGACAGACATTCTTAGATCTTCCACTCTAAGAACTATTTTGTACTTAGATTATCCTTCCCCTTTCTGCCGCTTTCCTTTTTTTTTGGAATGGGGTAGGAATTTTCATTTATCGACCTAGGATAAAAAGTTATAGTACCTTATTTTCTTTAAACCATAATATATAGATTCTGATTCTTGGTCTGACTTTGGCAAGGTTGGAGGGAAATTCAATCTTAGTCATAGGTAGAGATTTCTTCCCTTGCTTCGAGACAGAGTCCAGGGGGAGAGTGGGATTATCTAGAGCAAAACATTTGTGGAGAGGGGTGCTTTCAGTTCAGGGTATACAGTTTCCTGTGGACTTGCTTATTTTCCTAATCTGCATGGCACCCCAGTGTCTGGCAGGTTCTGGGCCACACCTGGGTCTGACAGTAAAAACAACAACTAATGTTTATGGAATGTTACTAAAGTGCCAGTGACTTAGCAGTGTTTTATACAAATAATTTCATAAGCGTCAACTGCTCTTTAATCTAGGGTATCTTTTCCCCAGACATTCATCGTTTTTCCTTATCTCCTTCAGGTCTTTGCCCAAGTATGGCCTCGACAACATCTATCCTGACCCCCACCCCCATGTCTCTCTTGCTCCCTGCCCATCTCCCTATCCTTTCCCTTAACTCGATATTTATTCCCATCACACTTATCTTTTAATTTACTCTGCTGTGTGACCTAAGTACCACTAGTATTTTCTGTTTGCTTGCTTGAGTAGGATGTAAACCCCATAAGGATGGGATTTTTCTTTTGTTTTCTTTTGTCTCCCAAGGCAAAAGTACCTGGCACTGAGTTCCATAAATGCCCATGGTATATATAAACAGCCCCAATTTATGGATGAGAGAACTGAGTTGAGTAAAGGGAAGTAACAACCATGTGTCACGATGCCAGCAAGTGGCAGAGTGTGGGTTCAAACCCGGGCCATCTGACTCCTAACCACACTATCATCTCAGTGTGAACCGGATAGCCCCAGGCTTAGCTCTGGCCTCCAGCACCGGACATCCCATGACCACTCCCCCAGAGGGCCTCCTGGATCTCTGGGACACTTGAGAGGGCAGAACATGGGTTCCCCACTTCAAAGAGCCCATGAAATCATCTCCTTCTTCAGCTTAACCCCTCCCCTTCTCCAAATACCCCCCAATTCCAGAATAACATAGTATCTTCAGTAAGATGAAGTTTTCTTTTAGGTCAAGAAGAGGTTGTTTTATAGAAATACTAGCTTACCACTAAGCACTATCCAGAGGCTAGGAAACAAAAAGACTGGCCTTTTTCTTGAAATGGGGCGATGGGACTATCTAGACAACAAACATCATTAGCTATGTGTGCGTGCGTGACTTTCATACCCCAAAGCCCCTTCCCACAGTAGATACAACATCCTCTCTCTCATTGTTTTAACCCAGTTTCCAAATCCAGCTGGGTTACCAAGGCCAGAACACCTTGACTGGAACAGACTTGTTCAAAGTCCACCTCTTAAGAGAGCTGGAAGTCATGTACTCTCACTGCAGGTGTGAAAAGAACCATCAGGTCCCTCCATCTCTGGCAGATTTCCCCCAGTGCTTCAGCTGCAGTATTGGATTCAAGCTGCCTTTAGAAAGGACACCTCCAAGTTTGGTGAGAAAAGATAGGTTTTCTTTTTCATAAAGCCGGCTTTATGACTCCCCACTCCTACTTAAGAGATGGGGAGAGTGTGTGGATGTTTTGAAGCAAAGGATCATTGTACCTGTTGTAAAGACCCTAACAAGTGGAGCGGTAAGGACTCAGCCACTGTGGCTGACTCCTAGAGAAAGGTGTGTATCAAAGAGGTCTGATAGGGCTTTTTGTTGTTGTTGTTTGTTTGGTTTGGTTTTTCCTTTGAGAGAAAGTTTTGTCTTCAAAGCATAATCTCTCCTTTGGGACCTGGTCCCTCTGATGATGTTCACAAACATCATAATGCTAACAATAAAGATGATGCTCTTTTTCCCTCTGCCCCACCCCCACTTTCCTTCCAGAAGATCAACACTTGTCATATTATGGGGAGGGGAAGGCAGAACGTTCCCATAATTCTGCCTGCCAAAAAAGACCCCGGGACTTATCAGAAAAGACATCTGTGTGTTATACCCAGGCTGAGGGACATGTGCTTCCATCCTCCAACGTTTCCCCTCTTAATAGTGACTTCCTGTCTCTGTGATTGACAGGTAATTTTAGATGCCAGAGACTGAATAAAAACAAAGCCAAATCCTGTTGGGATTCTTACACAGCTGGGCCCTTCATGCTCCCTCTCAGAGTGAGCGGTAGGCAGGACTCTTGTGATCAAAGAGGAAAAAGCTGAATACATCACCCTCCCTGCCAGCAGGATAGAAAGACAAGAAGAGAGCTTGTACGGTGGGCCCAGAGCTTCCGGATACCCCAGATTCTTGGGAGGCACACCCATTTGTGAGGCTGTGCAGAGCCCTGAAATCAGAATGGGAAGGTCTGAGGAACTCTGAGAGGTTCTCTTAAGTAAGGAGGTCTGGGGGCTGGAGTGGGATGAGGATTTCTCCGACTGAATTGCCTTGTACAAACCACTGCCCCACTGTCCTTCTGAGGCTGGTATAAGGCAAGTCTCACCAGGGTACGCCACCAACTCCAGCTCCTAGAAGGACCACACTGTTCCATCTTGGCCAGTAGTTTTTGGACTTGAGGGTGCCTCCGAATAAACAGACTGTTGGGCCCATCCCAGAGCTGCCTTTAGTAGGAACTGGGGCAGGCAGTGAGAATTTTCGTTTTAACAGGGCCCTAGGTGATGCTGCTGCTGCCGCTGCTAGTCTGGGGGTGGGGGTGGGGTCACTTGCAGAGAACCAGGATTCTAGAGCAGCCTCAGACCTTGGGGGAAACCTCTCACCCAGTGGAGCCCAGCCAACAGGGTTGCAGCCTTCAGGATCTGCACCACTACCTCTTACCTGTAGGGGGAAGCCTGGTTCTGCCTCACCTATCCGAAGGCCCTTGATAACTGACGTTAACTACTGACTAAATACGCCCATTTCCTGAAAAAAATCTAACAGCACTAAATGTTAAGGCTTCCTCGCGGAAGTCTTAGCTAAGGAACCCATGCCCCCCCCTTTTTTTTGATACTAGGTCTCGCTATTTTTGCCTGTGGAACCGCAGGCACACTTTACCCGGGGTACCACAGACTCAAGCAACCCCCAATCTCAGCTTCCCAGGTAGCTGGGATTACAGGCGCGCGTCATCACACCCAGCGATTTTTTTGGATCTGGGTCTTGTTACATTACCCCCTGCGGGACGCGAACCGCGATCCCTGGTTCTGGTCGCATCTTCCTAGACTGCCGTTTACAGGCACCCGCCACCATGCCCAACCGGAAAGTGTCTTTTACTTGATGTTCCCACAGGTAGCAAATGTTCCACAGAGAACAAACCAGGACCCTGAATATTTGTGCAAACGTCACTGAAAAAGAACTGTAGAAAGCGATGGAACGGGTTTTAAACATGGCCAGTCTTCCAGACACAGACGACTCATTGTTTTTTTTGAAAATAAGATTGTATTCTGAAGCTGGATGTTTCTAACTTTTTCCTCCGTCAAACTGCACAAACTTCAGCAAAGAGTGGCCGTGTAGAGGACTGTAGGGGCATAACTAGCCAGCAGGGGGAGCCTCAAACTTTGCTGGGTATTCTTGGCCCCCAGGAAAGCTGCCCCAATCCCTCTGCCCATATGCGCAAGGGAACTTATTTGTACTGCAAGATGTTTCAAGCTCTCATTTGAAACAAAGTGAGCAATATCAAAATAATAATCAAGCAATAATTAATGCACAACACAGCTAATAATAGTACATAAATAAGCAACACACTCATACACACATAATTCCCAAACTAAACAAACCTATTTTTGCAGCAGAGACAGACAGCCTACCAAATCCAGAGGTAGACTGAATCAACAGATAACAATTCTCCCATTCAAGTAGCTGCCCAATGAATAGACTTGCTTCGTGAGAGAAAGGAAGGTTTTCTGGGGACATGGGAGGAGTGTTAAAAGCTAGGATGTGGGCAAAAGGTATTTTTGAGAAAAAGAGAGCAAATTGGTTGATTTAGAAAGATTTCAGAGCTACCTTCCTTAGCCCATGAGGTCAGATCTAAGCAGGGTATTAAAGGCAGAGTTTCAGGATGATCGGAACATTCTATCATCTTCTCTAGTACATACATTTTCCCACTTCCAGCTGGTCTCTGTCCAGCCTCCCAATATGTGAAAGTGAGAAATTGGTCCTACATGGGCCAATAGTCAATAGGAAGGATCTCTAAGGCTGGCTTAGGCAAACATCGCTGCACTCCTATACGCTCTCAAAGTCATCCTTGTATGATACACGGGGCCTGATTCACATTTAGGAAAAACTGTGGCTGTAAGACAGAGAGATTTCAAGTGGGACCAACTTCAAGTGGGCTGGGATCAACCCACCGTGGACCCTAAGAACAACAACAGTATCATTAACAGCATTATCTGTCACTTCCCCTGGTTTGGAAATTACGTGTTAGCAAGTTCCTTAAGCTTTTGAATCACTCCTTCAGAAGTAATCCTCCTCTTCTATGCTAAGTCTGCTTTAGTAGTGTCACAGTTTTCAAAGTTGTCTGAACATAAAGCTTTCTAGTTTTATTTCACCTTCTCTCCACATTCAGCCAGTTAAAAATTCCAGATGATTCTACCTCTTAAATAATCCTTATCCTATTCCCTCCAGAGTTACTGAGTAGGATTCATCTAGATGACCACGAGACTCTGTTTCTCTCCAATTCCATCCTCGACCCTGACTGCCCATGATGATCTAAAAGACATATTTGCTCATGGAGTTCCCCTGTTTAAGACGTTGATGCTAGCGGGCTTGAGGTTGCAGTGCTTTCAGGAATGGGCAGGGTATGAATAAACAAATGAGTGAATGAATAGAAACAAACAGATGGGGAAGAGAAATTGAGGGTAGGAGAGGTTTTCTGAATTCCTGTCTCGTGGGAGACCACCTACCATTGTCCTGTAAGTGTGCTGCTACGCCTGGATTTGAATTCCAACCAACACAGGGGAATTCAAATTAGGTTTCAAATCTTCTGTTCCATTATTCATGCCACCGCAGCCAGGCATGCTGTTCATGCCTTCCTTATCCTTTCTGTAGATTCCAAAAACATTTTGCACAGCTTCCCCAAGATTTACACTAATGAGGAAAGAGGTGCCACATGGCCAGATCTCAGTGGCACCAGATTATCCCCAGGGAGACTTTCTGGAGTTGGTTTGGTGGGTACTTCCAACAAATGCTCCCTCCAGCCCTACGTACTCTTTACTTGAATTAAAAAATGTGATTTCAGAAGTAGAGAAATGTGTTCTCTTTTCATAAAGGTCTTTATCTCCTACTGACCTTAGAAAAATAACTCTTTTTCTGAACACTCACACATGCACAGTTCAGCTTCTTATCCAGACGTTGTTACCGTATTTTTGTCCTGAAGTCACCCTTGACAGGAACTGAGAAGAAACCTCTTGCGGGTGTCACTGCTGCTGTGACTGGAGCATCTCAGGGAAGAGGGGAGGAAGAGCTCCCCTCTCTAAATACTCTGCCTGGGTATTTAGGCACCCAGGCAACTGTCATATTTACTGTCTTTCTGATCAGCTTCCAAACCAGTAGCACCGCGACTGCTAACATGGCTCCACGCTGGTCTGCGGGTGTGAGGAATTCTTACTTTAAACTTGAGCAGTTGTTGATTTCATTGGAAGAGCAGCTTTACAAACTCACACCAGCATTTGGGCTGATGAAATCCTTAGTGCCCCCAAGAGATGGTGAAACCCCAAGGTGAGGCCAGGTACTGCTCAGACAGTCTGTTTTTGAGAGACTGCTAAATATGGTGGTGTCAATCAGTCCATTTGGATTTACTTTGCTCCTACTGATATCAGGTCAAAGTAGGGGAGAAACCTCCAACCAGGAAGCCACAAGAAAAAAGTGACATTTTTAAAATGCATCCACTGCCACCCACATTCTTTCATGTTCATACACCTGTGCATAGTCACTGCCAGCCAAATGCAATTTAAACAACAGGGTTTTATTAACAAGGGAAAATTAACCAGGGAAATAGAAAGTCAAGCAAAAAGTCCTTAATGCCACAAGTGGCCAGTTATTTTACCCCTATTACCATTTAGTCCGAAAGTCCCAAACACATGTCCAAGATAATGCCCCTCCACACCTGAGATTCCCTCCACACCTGAGGCAGACATTCTGCAAAGTCCAGTCTTTCTCCAGTATCTTCTCTTTGCTTCTTCTCTCTCCAGTGTTTCAAGCTGCTCCACTTCTCCAAGGTTCTTCAAATTTTTTCAACAAACACTGATGCCAAAAATCGGTTTTCCAAATCCCTGGCCTTCTTCAGGTATCAGCTTTCCAGGCCACCTTGCTGCGGTGCCACATTCTCCACACCAACTACTCTTCTGGCGGCCCCTCTCCCACCATGGCTCCTCACCACCACCAGCTCACTCTTCCAGGGGGTTTCTGCCCAGTCTGGGCTCTCAGGCAGCTCCTTACTGCCTGCCATTCTTGTGCCTCTTGGCTGTCTTTTTATCCTTCCTTTTCTTGCTTCTCCTTTTCTCCTTTTCTTTAAAGTAAGAATTCCTTTTTTAACTCCTTTTTAGCTCTCTTAGGTCTTTCTCTCAAACCCCACCCATCATGGCACCCAATACAATTTTCAACTAAATCACTACCAGAGGCTCCAGTTGCTCATTCAGCCAAGTTACCCTGTATCACTACTGTGTGTTTGGCATGGCCCAGACTTCAGGAAATAAGGAAAATAAGGTAGGAATTTCCAAAAATAACAGGTCCGTGAGCAGGTAGATGTAATGCAGGACCATAGAGGTAGCAATAAGGGCAGGAGTCACTGGCTGGGGAGTGCATGGAGGTGCAGGGAATGGTGGAAGTTTTATGGAACAGTCAATATTCATGTTGGGTACAAGAGGCAAGGAAGAACATTTTGAGAACAGTATGCACTAGATCCAGAGCTTCTGGCTTTACCTGCTTTGAATCATAAGCCATGCTCACAATAGCCCTGTGGGAAGGGAATTATTATTAGCCTATTTGCAGATGGGGAAGCAGAGGCTTAGAGAGGTTAAATCATTTGTTTACCATTATATACCTTGGAAGTCAAAGATTTGGAACTTGAGACAGATATGCAGACTGACAGATGTATAGAAAGCACTCTGATGGTCTTCTGTTTTATACCAGTACCGTGCTATTTTAATTAACATGGCTTTGTAGTATAATTTGAAGTCTGGAATAGTAATACCTCTGTCCTCTCTTTTTTTGGTCAGACTAATGGAACAGAATTGAGTGCCCTGAAATAAAAACACACATATATAGTCAACTAATCTTTGACAAAGGAGTGAAAAACTTACATTGGTGCAAAGACAGCCTTTTCAATAAATGGTGCTGTGAAAACTGGACTAAGACATGCAAAAAATATGAACAAAGACACCTCCCTAACACCATGTACAAAAACCAACTCAAAATGGATGAAAGACTTGGATGTAAGACCTGAAACCATAAAATACATAGAGCAACACTTGGGCAAAACCCTCCATGAGTTGTAATTCAGAGATCAATTTCTGGACACATCTCTAAATGGCAAAAAGTGAAGGAAAACAAACAGCTGGGACTACACCAAATTAAAAGTCTCTGTACAGCAAAAAAGACAATAAACTTAGGTAGATCAGACAACTGCCTCGGAAGCTTATTGCTCTGGAAATTTCACAATTAGAAAAACAAAAAGAAGCCCAACTGAATGGGAAAAAATTTTTACCCTCCACAAAAGTGATAAGGGTTTGATAACAAAGACCCACAAGGAACTCACACAACTTAGCAAAAACAAAACAAGAAGCCCACTCAAAAAATGGGGAGAAGAACTACCAAGACACTTCTCCAAAGAGGAAATACAGTCAAAAGGCACATGAAAAAATGTTGTCACTAGCAATCAAGGAAATGCATATCAAAACCACAATGAGATACCACCTTACAGAGTAAGAATGGCCCACATCAAAAAACAAACAAACAAGTAAAATATGGGCAACAACAAGGGCTGGCATGGATGTGTAGAGAAAGGAACACTCTTACACTGCTGGTGGGAATGTAAACTGGTTCAGCCACTATGGAAAGCAGTATGGAGGACCCTCAGACTAATGAAAATGGCACTACCATTTGACCCAGTAATCACTCCTCTGGGAATCTACCCAAAGGAGACCTCAATACTTATACAAAGGACATGTACTAGGATGTTTATTGCAGCACTATTTATAATTGCAAGGGCATGGAAACAACCCAAATGTCCCAAAACAGACAAATGGATGAAAAAGATGTGGTACACACATACACACACACACACACACACACACACACACACACACACACAATGGGATATTGCTCATCAATTAAAAATGACAAATTTGACGAATTTATGGTAACAAGGATAGACCTAGAAGAAATTATATTAGCAGAAACAAGTCAGATAGAAAAAGACAGAAGCCAAATGGTTTCACTAATATATGGGAATAGCAAAAATAAACAAAAGGCCAGGAGGAAAAGTCAAAACAAACTAACAACTAAATTAAAGTACACAACTGGGGGTGGGCAGATGGGTGGGAGTGGTCAGGGAGGGCTGGGGGTAGGTGAACCCTGGGGAATACAAAGATGTGAAAAATATATATATATATATTAAAGAAAGCACTCTGCCGTTACATTTTTCTTCTTTCTTTCTTTCTTTCTTTCTTTCTTTCTTTCTTTCTTTCTTTCTTTCTTTCTTTCTTTCTTTCTTTCTTTCTTTCTTTCTTTCTTTCTTTCTTTCTTTCTTTCTTTCTTTCTTTCTTTCTTTCTTTCTGCATTCATTCATTTATTCTTATTTATTTATTTATTTGTTTGTTTATTTGTTTATTTATTTATTTTTGAGGCTAGGTCTCGCTATTTTTTGCCCATGGGACCGCAGACTCTCGTTTCCCCAGGTACCACAGGCTCAAGCAATCCCCAGCCTCAGCTTCCCAGGTAGCTGGGATTACAGGCGTGCACCACCACGCCCAGCTATTTTTTTTTGGAACTAGGCCTCACTAGGGGCCCCAGGCGGGACTCGAACCGCGATCCCTAGCCCCTGCCGTTTCATAGGCTGAAGCTTACAGGCACAAGCCACCGTGCCCCGCAGGTCTTGCTATTTTTGCCGGTGGAACCGCAGGCTCTCGTTGCCCGGGGTAGCACGTACTCAGGCGATCCCCAGTCTCAGCTTCCCAGGTCGCTGGGATTACAGGTGCGCACCACCACGCCCGGCTATGTTTTTGGAACTAGGTCTCACTTCGTTGCCCTGAGTGGGACTCGAACTGCGATCCCTAGTCCCTGCTGCAGCTTCCTAGGTTGCTGCTTACAGGCACACGCCCCCATGCCCGGCGCTATGTTCTTATTATTAAGAGGATGAAATCTAGGGCTTCTGCCTCTGAAGCACAAGCCCATGGTGCTAAGCTCTGGTGGCGCCAGAGGCTTGTGAGAGAAGTGTGTGCCTGACGTCACCCTGGAGCTCTGGAGGCAGCAGCTCTTGGCCATGGAGTTTTTAAGGTTCCGAGTTAAACGCTGGAGCCTCACCTACATTTTGAAGAAGACAGCTTGGTCTCTGACTCTCCCTGCCCACAGGCCCTGTTTCCCTATTATGCAATTCTCTCCTCTTTTTTTTTTTTTTCTTTACCAATTCTCGCTATGTTGCCCGGGGTCGTCCCGATCCCCTGGATTCAGCGATCCCCAGCTTCAGCCTCCAAAGTAGCTGGGATTACAGGCGCCCGCCACCGCGCCCGGCTGCTTTTTGGAGACCAGGTCTTGCTATGTTGCCTGGGGTAGTCTCAAACCCTTGAACTCAAGCAACCCCTGGCCTCTTGCCTCCCAGTGCTTGGATTACAGGTGTGTGCCACCGTGCCTGGCTCTCTTACTCTCTTCTTTCCCAACTTTGGAAAAATCAGTTCTTATTAAAAGACCAGACAATTTGAATGAGATCCTAAAATTTGGAAAAACACCCAGGACACGGAGATCACTTAGGGTTCAGCCTTGACTTTACAGATACAAAGAGTGAGACTGAATTAACCAAGATTCTTTGTCTGTACCCGATTGACACTATCTGAAGTGAAAAGGATATTTATTAGCTTGCAGGACTGAAAGTTGATTCAGGAATTGAAAAAAAAGAAAGAAACTTGTTTATACATGTTGCTTTTTTGTTGTTGTTGTTGTTGAGACTAAGTCTTGCTATTTTTTTGCCCGTGGAACCGCAGGCTCTCGTTGCCCAGGGTACCACAGACTCAAGCAATCCTCAGCTTCCCAGGTAGCTGGGATTACAGGCGCACACCACCACGCCCAGCTATTTTTTTTGGAACTAGATCTCGTGATCCCTAGCCCCGGCCGCTTCGTAGGCTGAAGTTTACAAGCCCGAGCCACCGTGCCTGGTCCCTATACATGTTGCTTTAATCCCAGATCTTTTGTCTCTACCTTAGGTCATGGTGACTTCTGTTGCTCCTGATACAGCTGGAGTTACTTTGCATGATTGGTAGAAGATACAACTGTGGGGGGCTCCAGTGTGCAACCTGCATTGTAGCGTTTTCAATACATGCAAACTGCAGGCTGTGTGAGACTCTGGCCAACCATGGGTCACATGGCTGCTTTTTGTGTGGGTGACTGGGTGTGCTTTGCAGATTGACCAGCCTTGCATCTCAGGTCATCCCAGTGTGGGAGTGAGATCAGGGGGCAAGTATCCTGGGGAACAGCTCCACCAGAATCATATGTGCCTTTACAGAGAAAGGAAACCCAGTCTTGCCACAAAGGCAGTGAGGTCATTAACCTGTGAGCTGGTCCCCAATAGTCACTATCTCCTGGTTGCCAGGCCTCCATCTAATCCCTCCCCCTTGAGTGTATGCTTAACTTGGTCAAATGAACAGAATGTGGCAAGAGTGATGGAACATCACTTCTGACATTATTTTACAAGTCTTTGTGTTTCCCTGCTCCTTTGCTCACTGAGGAAGTCAGCTCCATGTTGGAACCTGCCCTATGAAAGCCTCACAGAGCAGGGAGCTGAGGTTGTCTCTGCTCAATGGCCAGCGAGGAATCGAGACTTGCAATCTAATGTCCCGCACAGGGTCCTAGCAGTGACCACAGAGTGAGCTTGGAAGTGAAGCTTCCGCATCCCAGCCTTTGGTGAGGTCAGTGCTGTTCACAGCTGAGTGCAGCCTTGGGGGGAGACCCCAGGCCGTGTGATCCAGCCCAGCCACACTCACATTCCTGACACTTAGACTCTGTGAAATAATAAATGCATTGCTCTCTGCTGCTGAGTTTTGGAGCAATCTGTTACACAGCAGCAGATAAGGCACACAGGGAGGGAAGGACACAGGGCAGACAGAATAAACTCAGAGCTATCACCACAGAACCAACCAGAACACAATGTATCGCCATTGTTTTGACTGGATGTCCTCAGCTTCCCTTCATTTTCCTTTCAGCTCTGTCTCCCTGCCTGCCTGGATTATTCTTTCTTCCCTGCACACCTTTTCTTGGTTCCCATTCCTCGTGGTTTCATTAGAACCAACAGGGAAGGAAAAGGAAAAGAGAAATATGTTAAGAAAAAGCAATGCTGGGCATGGTGGTGCGTGCTTGTAAACGACAGCTTATGGAGTTGTGGTGGGGGTCTGGGGATAGAGGTTCGAGTCCCGCCCAGGGCAACATTGAGACCTAGTCCCAAAAAATAACTGGGCGTAGTAGTGTGCACCTGTAATCCTAGCTGCCTGGGGAGCTGAGGCTGGGAATTGCTTGAGTCCGTGGTATCCGGGGCAATGTGAGTCTGCAAAAATAATGAGACCCAGTCTCAAAAAAAACCAAAACCAAACAAACAAAACACTAACAATAATGAGTGGTTCATTTATTACTGAATTGAGAACTATAAGAAGCAAGTTATCATGAGGGCTGACTGTGTGCTCTCATTGAATCACTTCTCCTGACCCTACGGGACAGGTTTATGAGTTCTGTTCTACCCACAAGGAGACTGGGGTCTGGAAAGCTGACAGCACTTGCTGGGGATTATTTCTCCAGGAAGTGGCAGTGCTGGGACACAAGGGGAGCGTGTTCGTGCCACTGCAGTGCTGTGTCCAGGCAGGCAGGTAATTGTGTTTGTTCAATAATAGGCTCATTTGTCCCTGTGGTTGGGCCACGGGGCTCCCTCCAACATCAGACCTACACTCAGTGAGGGCTGACCACTTTGATTGTACCGTTTTCACAGAATCACTCTTTTCTGTCTGTGCCAACAGGTAAATTTCCAACCAGATCCGCTGCCAGCTGACACATCCCCTGGGAAGGAATCCCTTTTTCATTCTCCAGCTCAAATTGTTGCTGTGTTAACAGAGCACGCCATCTGCCCCGTTCCACCAGAAGCCTGCTGGCCCTTGTGCACCGAGGATGGCTGCCCACACCAGAGAAGGCCCACTGGGAATTTTAGGACCCACAGACTGTCCCAGGACCCCCATACCAAAAAGTGGGGACCCTCAGTGTACTTCTGTTACAGCGAATGGAGACATGTCAGGGTGAAGAGGCTCTCTGGAGTTTTAACTCTGATTCTTGGACCAATGTGAAAGCACGGCTCATCAATGGAACAAGGGAATTTGAACAGAGACTGGACCAAAGCCCTACTTTCAGAGATGGAGAAGAACAGAATTTCCCTGACATGTTGTTCTGCGCCTTGTGAGTTATCGCTGGACTCCCAAAGGAAGCATTTTTAGAATATCCCGGAGGGCACAGTCTTAGGTCTAAACCTTTAAAGGACTACATTTTTAAAAGGTCAACTGCTTTCCCCTCGGAGGAGGTCATTCTCACAGGGATTACAGACATGGATCATTAATAATTGTGATACTGAGAAAATGACCCAAAAGAGGAACAAAGTTACTTGTCAGCTTCTCATCCTAAATGTGCCTCCTCCCTCCTTGCCTTGCCTTGACCAGAGTTGCGATGATGCTGACTTAGTTTCTAGACCCTTGGTCTCCTAGTCCTTATTAACTGGCCGTCCTAGTTCAGGATGGCTCTCATTTAGAGGCAAGAACCACTTTGCAACAGAGAGCATTAGCACAGCCATGTATCACAAATTCTTTTCCCTCTTACTAGTATTTTAAACATTCCTACTGATTATTGTAACAACTTTGCACATACCAATATTAAGGAACTTGTTTGAGTTAGTAGCCTAATTTTAAAAGCTGGAGGAAGGAATTAGATGTATGCAGATTGAAATTAGAACAGCCTCTCCCTATCTGGAACAAATCACTCATCTTCAGTTTCCGTCTTCATTTCAGGAATTTCTCCCAGGTTAGACTTTAGTCTCTGAGCTTCTGACCCCTGACTTTTGTCCTGTTTACTGCCTCTTGCAAGACTCTCCCAGGCTTCCTCTCCACCGAAGCCACATCCTCCTAGTCTCAAAGCTGTTTCTGGGAAGGATTAGATCCTTTTTGCAGAGGTCCTGTGGCTACCAGTGTCACTCCCCCCACCCCCTAAGTTGATAATAACCCTATAGAGCACTTAGTCTATATGCTAAGCCTGTGCTAAGCTCTTTATGTGCATCACCTTTGGTTATCCTCACAAGAAACTTGCCCATCTTGCCATCCTGCTTTCCACATGAGGACATTGAGGAACACAAAGATTAGCGAATACATAGACCATTGCAGATCTAATAGTGGTGTTACAACTGGAACCCAGCTAGTGTGACTCCTAAGCTGGCTTCCTCACCAACATGGTATTGGCTGGTTCCAGATCTTAGCTCATTTTCTTCAGGATTCTTTGGGTCCGAGATAGTTGGGTCATAGCTGCAGTGAGATAACACAACTGTTCAGTAAATTCAAGAATCATTTGTTGAACATAGGCACTGATGACTTGCAAATCTGGAATGCAGGCTCCTGTGTGGCGATGAAGCATGCTAGTCCCTCACTGAGTGATTGGGAAAGGAATTCTTTTGATAGTAATAGTAATTCTGAACTGAGGCCAAATTGTGAGGTCTCTGTGTGCCTTCTCAAACCCTGTTCTGTCTCAACTTAGGAAGGTTCTCCTTCCCTTCCACTCGGGATCTGCTCTCCAGCCTTGTGCACTGGACATAACACTCGCAAATAGGTCATGTGTCTGTCAATGCATCTTTGTAAGTAAGCTTTATCTTTAGATTATTCAGGTGTGCATATGTCCACATTTATTTAGTCTCCTGGCTTTGGAGAGGTCAAACTGTTACCAGGTGAGGGGAACACCCCCTTCTAATTTTAATTATTGAGGGTACTTCCACCTGCATGCAAGTAACTGCCAAAGTCATAAAGCAATTTAAACAACAAGGTTTTATTAAAAAGTGAAATTAACCAGGAAAACAAAAAGTGAAATTAACCAGGAAAACAAAAAATCCTAATGTCACAAGTGTCCACAGTCATCATTTTCAGTCCCAAAGGTCCCAAAGACACATGTCCATGATGGTGCCCCTTTGCCCAACCAAAACTGAGGCAGGCACTCTGCAAATTCCAGTCTTTCTCCGGCTTCTTCTCTTTCCTTCTTCTCTCTCTCCAGTGTTCTAAGCTGCTCCACTTTTCCAGGGTTCTTTAAACTGCTCCGACAAAATACTGATCCCAGTCAGCTTTCCAAATCTGCCACCTTCTTGCTGCTTTACTCACTTCTTTTACCAGACCTGCCTTTGGCAGTGTCTGGCCACATCCACCAGGCCTGCCTTCAGCAATCCCTCATCAGCACCCCCGGCCTGCCATCCTGGCATCCAACTCCATAGTGGCTCTCTCTACCTACCGGTTACTCTCCCACCGTGGATCCTTGCCACCTCCAACCCTCTTCTAGGGGGCTTCCCCTGGCCAGGCCACGTGGGCCTGTTCTCAGTCTGTCATTCTCGTCTCATTTTCCTTTGCCTTTTCTCTCTCTCCTCTCTCCTCCCTTTTTATACACCCTCTCTTCCAACTTCCCATTTTCTCTTGCATGGGGTCTTTCTCTCAGACTCCACCCACCAGGGTATTTTAGCATCAATACAATTTCTTTAATTAATCAATTAATTAATTTTTTGTGAGAAGAAAACAAGTTGCAGATAGGTATACATATTACAACACCAAAATTACAAAATTATAAACCATGCAAAATAATATATTATTTACTGATGTGTGATTTAAAAGTTTCAAATATCACAGGAATGATAAACATCAAATCCAGTGTGCTGATTATTATTTCTGGGAATGTATAATGGGGAATAGGATAGAAGAGATGTCCACAGAGAATGTCAACTATCTTTGTGATGGCTGATTTTTTAAAATTTAATTCTTTTAAATTTTGCATATATATATATGCAAAATTTATATATATATATTACAAAATATATATATATATATATTACATTATTGTGCATCCTGGCACTCTCCCACTTCCCTAGCACTTGTTAACCATCCTGTTCATTTGTTCCCTCCACCTCCCTGGCCTTGTTCCCCCTCCTCTCTGGCTCCCATTGTTTAGCCCCAATGGTTGTTTCTAATTTTTCTTATTCGTTTGTTTCTTTTTCCCTTTATCTGTCATGTAAGTGAGACCATCCTGTATTTCTCTTTTTCCTTTTGGTTTATTTCTGCTAATATGAGTACTTCTAGTTCCATCCATGTTGATCAATACAATTTTTAACTGCGTCACTATCCTGTATCAATACCAGGTCATAGTATCCCCAATATCACTGGGTTTATACTTTGCTAGGGGAGGACAAGTGAGTCCTCATCATAGGGTAAATGAACCAAGAACTATAAATATGTGAGTTAGGATCAAAGCTGATTAATAAAAAAGGCATTGTTGTTTTCTGCAGTGGTGGAAATTGTTTACATTTTGGAGTACCGTCTATGTAGGCCATTTTCTAGAGTTCACCAGCTGTGTACTGAAAACCCATGTGTGTAAATTTTGCTCCAATAAAAGCTTTTTTTCTGTCTCAGGAATTTTTTAAAAGCACAATTCTAAAGGAATACTAGCAAGCAGACACAGAGATATCCCCAAATGTTAAGCAGGCAATATGTCTAAGAACTGTCACTTGACAAATATTGACTGTGCACCTGCTTTGTTCCAGTGACTACTCTCGGATCCGTAGAACATGAAAAGGTCTGTCTTCATGGAGTTAAAATTTTACCAGGACCCTTTCAAGGGGGCAGAGGAAGGGGAGAATTGGCTGATCTCAGCAGGAACAACTGTAAGCTTGCTCTCAAATGAACTCAACGAGCCATAAAGTAGAATTGGTTAAAAAAAAAAAAACCTTTAAAAGCAGGAAACAAGAAATCTTTACATACTTCAGAGACTAGAACTACTTTTTATTTTTGATTTTCTTGTTTTCATATAACATTGCTCATCTTTGTAGAGTTATTGTTCCCTTAGAGTTTGTAGAATTATTGTTCCCATCAATAATGTACCCATATACCACTACCCTGTTCCCCCTTTCCCACTTCCCCACTCCCATCTCTCCAACCCCTCTCCCACTGCAAGACATTGATTGATAGATTGATGCTTGGCCCACTGGTCCCTCTTTTTTTTTTTTTTTTTTTTCTTTTCTGGAGTAGTTTTTTTTCTGGGTGAGGACCTGTGCTCAGACCAGGCTGCTCAGATCTCCAGGAGTAACTGTGAGGTGGGCAGCCAGGTCGAGCTTGTCAAGAAACCCCTTATAGGGCAGTTGTGTAGCACGGTTGGTTCTCCAGGCTCTTTTAATTGTGGCACTTCCTATGGTAGAGGAGACTTTCTCCAGATTCCTGTGTTCTCTGGGTCCCATGCCTTCTCATTCATTCTGACTGTATCCTCCACTCCAATGTCTATCCCGAGGTGCTGCTTTTGAGCCTTACAGTTCTGGCATCTGGCATTGGCAACCCAGCTCCCAGCCACTGGCAGTGGAGAAGTTCCCCAACAGGGGCAGACTCCAGCAGGTGGTTGGTCCAGCTTATCTGCTCTCTTGTAATTTATGAGTTGCCCACATCTCTGAGGCTTTCCTCCCCCACTGGGCAAGGAGGGAGCTTCTTTCACATTGCACACATCTCTGGACCAGGGGTTTGGCTCCCCAGCCCCTGTAGAAGCTGTAAGTGGAGCTCTGTGACAGGTCATCACTACAATAAGTCTCACAGTCTTGTCTCTTGTGGTTCCTACCATGCTCTGCTTGGGTCCTCACCAGGTGATGAATGTGTCCAGGGCATGTATTTATTCCTCTCCTCCCCTGCATGTCTGCAGCTGGAGTGCCTGGTTTTCTCAATCCTCATGCAAGTCTGATTGAAGTGGGAGTAAACCAGAGGGGGAAACTCCCCCCTCCCCCACCAGCCTCAGCAGAGGCTGCCCAGCCCCCAGTCCTGGTCCCTTTGGAGGCAGAGACCAGCTTCCTCCGCCCAAGGCACCAAGACTCTGAGACCCTGATATCCTGGTGGTGCAGGACTCACCTTGGGGCTCAAGCCATCAGGGGAACCGACTGGAACTACTTTTTCAGATGGAGCCCAGAGGAAGAGCCTGCAAATCTTCCAGCCCCAATGGTGTCACGTCCCTGGAGCTTGGGAGGACAACATCCACAAGCAGCCTCTACGGCTACTCCCTGGGTCCCTGAGAGAACCTCTTTAAGAGGGGCCCAGGCTCCCTTCCACGAATAAGGTGTGGGTTCTGCTCAAGCCAGCAAACCACAAGATTGGAAGCTCATTTTCTGAGCACTGGGAGGAGTAGGGAGGTGTCTGTGCTGTTTAAAACCAAAACTAAAAAAATAAAAAATAAGACCAAAACTATGTCCTTAGAAACTCTACAGAAGGGTTGGGCAGAGCCCCTGAATCACAGGAACGTGAGAAGCAGCCATCTGAGAGGGGATGCGGGTGCTTCTGAAGTTTCAAGATCTTTACTTTAAAAAGAGTCCAGAAAACCTTGAGCATGCAATGATGCTTTATACCACTTCATATAACAAAGGACAGTGAAGCAATATGTATTCGGTGTTAATTAAAAATGATCTAAGTGACATAACCTGAATTTGCAATGATAGCATCATTTATGCAATAATTCATATTTTGCAGTTAGTATTTTTTTTCAGTAACAGCATGATATTAGAGGGTAGCTTTGGGGTTGCTCTTTGTGGCACTTGTCCTAATTGTTCTCATCTCTTTCCCTGATTTTTGTTCCTCCTAAGGCTCATTGCTGTCCTCTAGCTGACCATGCTCTGCTGTTTGCTCTCTCTTCCATTCTTTGAAAATATTTATGGCACTTCTACATGATATAGGGTCTTCATTTAGAGGTTGATTAAGAGAAAAGGAGTCAAATTCAGAAAGTGCTTCCTTAAAATACGTAAAACTTCAGCAATGATACAAAAAGGACCAAAATGCTCCTGTGAGTCCCAGGTTCTTTGCTGGCACCCTGGAATATGTCTAGAGGTTGTCTCACTGGTTTGTTAACACAATGGAAAATGGGAAAGGAACAGGAGAAGGAAAGACATGGTCAGGTTGATGTATTTCTGCAGGTATTATCACATTTTTTTCCTATAAAGCTTCAGAGAGTCAATGGTTTAGGTCTTTTGGGCTACTTGGTCTCTGTTAAAACTATTTAACTATGTCCTTAGAGCATGAAAGCAGTCAAAGACAAAGGTAAATAAATGAGTGTGATTATGTACTGGTAAGATTTTATTTACAGAAACAGGCCATAGACTGAACTTTGTCTACAGTTTCTCTCTCTCTCTTAAATAGAGAGAGAGAAATATGTATATATGTATATATATGACTAGGTCTTGCTATATTGCCCGGGTTGGTCTCGAATTCATGGACTCAAGTGATTCTTAGCCTCAGCCTCTCAGGGAGCTGGGATTATAGGTACATGCCACCGCTCCCGGTTTTCCCTATATTATTGATTAAATAACAGCAGACTGGGGACAGCTAGGAGTAAATAGGAGTAGGGGGCAGGGGTGGTCATTGGAGAAAAAGACTGCTGTCTCTTCACTACTATTTCCTTTTCCTTGCAGACATTTAGGTAGCCTAGATTTTTCCAACCTCTCATGTTTAGGTGGAAGGAACAGCATAACTGGGTTCTGAATGGTGAACCGTTGGTGGGAATAAGGCATGCCACTTTCAGACCAGCCCAGGAAGTCTTTAAAGCTTTAAAACTTTGCAGGATAGCTCCATGTTCTCATTCTCTCTTCTTTTATCTGTTAGTTGGGCACAGGGCATCCACTAGAGAACTCCCAGACCCTGGAAATTGCAAAGCCTCATATAAGAGGAATCTGGGTTCCCAGATAATGGGGTTGAACAGACTGTCCCTGCCAAAATCATCTGTCATGAGCAAGACATTAACTATTTCTTTTGAGACTAAGTCTCACTATGTTGCCTGGGGTAGTCCCGATCCCATGGACTCAAGCAATCTCCAGCCATAGCCTCCCAGGGAGCTGGGATTACAGGCACCCACCACTGCACCCGGCTGCTTTTTCGAGAACAAGGTCTTGCTATGTTGCTTGGGGTAGTCTTGAATCCATGATCTCAAGGCATCCCAGGCTTCTTGCCTCCTAGTGCTTGGATTACAGGCACGCCACCCTGCCTGGTGACATTAACTATTTCTTTCTCTGAGTCACTGAGAACTGGGGGTTGGTTTGTTACAGCTACCAGGGCTACTTATTGTAACCAGTTCAGAATTCAAGGATTATGTTACTACAAAATGCCACAGATTGTCCAGAAAACACAAGAACTGGATGTGGCCTCTATTTTTAAATGTGGGTAAGGGTGGGGCAGAACTGTTGGAATTTGGGAATAAGAACTAGTCAGATGCTGAGATACTTCCCTGACTCTGCAGAGTCAGAAAACTGCCTTTCTAAAGGAGTATTCAGATGTTTCCTATAAAATGACACTGTTCGATTCTTGCAAAAGCTTTGTGAGCAAGGATACATTTAGAACCCTTTAGTCATGACATAGACCATGTAAGTGAACTTAAACAAAATTGGGGAATTTATGATAAAAAATACAGAGATATTTCCCCAGACTTGAAGACAGGAATAAAACCCAGTCCCAGGTCAGGCCAAGCTTCCAGAACTGGGAATTCATCTGGAGTATCGGTTCTTTTGCGCTGCTCCACTCAGAAAGTTTGCTTCTTCTACAAACCAGCATTCCCCTTCAAAGATGGCAAACAAAGGAGGTTTTTCTTTTTGTCTTTTCAAAAAACTAGCACAGACTGTGCCTGTGTCTCCTGGTGCTCAGTCTAAAATGCCAGGAGTGTCTGCAACAGGCATCCATCCCTTGCTCTCCCCAGCGTGGCCTTGGGATGCAAGCAGGCTACTGAGCCCCACCAGGGGGCGGGGTGCACATCTGTGGGTCAAACTGACTTTCCTCATTTCTCACAAGTAGAAACTTAGGGAAGATTTATTATTCTCATTTTCCCCTAAGGAAGTGTGGTCCCCCAGGTCACTGAGTGTCTGTAAGCCACTCCCACCCACCCTCCAGATGGGCTGATGCCACTCCTGATCCTCATTCAGCTCTCCATCCCCTCACCACAGGTGTCTTTCTGTTTCCAGTGGGAATCATCTTTGTCCTCACACATCGA
>PVHY01005281.1:55710-84729 GCA_004024945.1 Uropsilus gracilis
CCCTCCCTCTCTCTCCCTCTCCCCTTCCTCCCCTCCCTCTCTTTCCCTCTCACCTTCCTTCCCTCCCTCTTTCCTTCTCTCCCCCCTTCTCTTCTTCCCTCTCTACCTCTCTCTCTCCTTCCCTCCCTCCATCCCTTTCTTCTTTCCTCCCTCCTTTCTTTTTTTCTTTCACTCACTTTACAATATTGTGGAACACTATTGTGGCATCCTGAGAGTCTATCTTGTAATTTCACTTATTTATTAAAGTAATTGCGCTTTCAATTGTTTGCAGTTTCTTTCTTATTCTAAGTAGACTGTAATGAATTCCCTGGCATCTCAGTCTTTCAGGATATCTTAGGCTGTTTCCTTGGGGTAAATTCCTAGATATTGAATTCCTGGCTCAAATGGCATATGCACTCTTGATATTTTTTATGCATTTGCCAAATGGCCTGCCAGCAAGGCTGCACCAACACATGCTCCTACCAGCACCGCTTGAGAGTGTCTTTATTCAAAAGTCTCATTTTTTGAAAGAATTCACTTCTGCTTTGTCACATGCCTTCAGGAAACCTGTTCGGTCTTGTTCAGGTGAGACTCCTCACAGAGATCGGCCAGGCTATCTTTGCTTCAGGAGGTGGTGTGCTGGTAGGCACACAGGAAGTCTGTCAGGAGAGTTTGCTCTAGAATAACCTCTTGGCACAAAATCTGCCCTTTGCAGTCCAGACAGGGGCAGGAAAAAGGAAGTCTCGGTGTCTACACTGTCTGCAACTCTCAAAGTGTTGCTTGGTGAACATATCTTAGAGACTTAGACATTTCTTTTCACATTGTTTTCCCCAGATACAGCCATTTTGAGACGAGGGGCCACACGACATAATGACTGCAGGAATATGTCATTGACTAAGTCTAGAGTAGTGTGAATCTGAGGATCACACAGGCTGCTGCCTGGCTTCTGGTGATGGCTGTGGGGCCATGTCCTGCTGGGACCAAAGTTCTAGATGACCAGGTGAACTATGAATAACCTGAACCCATCAATGAACTGGCAATCAGTGCGATGACGAGGCCTATGTCTTAAAGCACATTCACATGCTGGACAATCAAATCACTAAAATGTTTGTTGATTTTCTCGATAAGGATGTAGAAACTGTGTGCAACAGAGAAGAATCACCCTAGGCCACACAGCTAGTACCTGACAACTTCAAACCTGGGAATCAGTTCCCAAAATCTTTTTTTTTTGGATACTAGTCTCCATGTTTTTGCCTGTGGAAATGCAAGCTCACGTTGCCTGGGGTACCACGGACTCAAAGAATCCCCAGCCTCAGCCTCCCAGGTAGCTGGGATTACAGGCATGCGCCACCATGCCCAGCTATTTTTTTTGGGACTAGGTCTCGCTATGTTGCCCCAAGCAGGACTTGAACCGTGATCCCTGGTCCCCACCGTGGCTTCCTAGGCTGCTGCTTACAGGCATGAGCCACCATACCCAGTCAAGTTTCCAAAATCTTTATCTCTTGGCCTTCCTACTGACCTGCGATGTCTCATCCTCTTATCCTTCAGGTACCATGCCATGGAGAAAGACTTCATTTAAAAATGCAAGTCCTTTTTAAGAAGTGCTTGCTCCCAAGGTGACTGGAAGGTTTTCTCCCTGGTTCAGCTCCACCAACATGGATCTTTCAGAGAGGTTGATGCCGAGCTATTCCTCCCACTCACCTGCAATAGACAGTAGTGATAAGCAAGAAACAAAACCTTGGTTTTCCAGTCACTAAAGTTCAAGGGTTGTTTACAACCATGGCGTGCTTTCTGCAGTGAGCAGGGCAGGACATTTAGGGGTGTGTGATGAAAAGAAAGAAATGGCACAGTTAAGTCATTGTTCAGTTACTGGAAGGGCAAATGAAAAGCTTATTTTCGGGGAGTGTGATGAAGAGAAGTCCAGATGCTGGAGAACCCGAACATGAGGACAGCTCTCTACCACCAAGAATCACAGACACCTCAATTAATGCTGTGTGGAACTGCAGAATCTAAGCTCTTTCTCTGTTCTCCTCCGCTCTGTGACACATGTCACTGGCCCTGACTGCAGCAGGACCTGTGATGTGGTCTCCTGCTCACCAGGAAGGAAAGTACATACACCATCCCTCTTTAACAGGGTGCTACTTCAGGATATGGTTGGGGACCCTCATATACTTAGGGAAACTGGGGGTCCAGTATGCCCATCTTTTTTGTCTCTTCTCCATGTCCTCTCGGGGTACATATTCCCATCCTCTGACCTAACTCTGGAACCCTTGCCCATCTGCATTTTGTGGGGATGAACAGTCCTGCATAAGAATCCCAGGACCCATGGGCGAGCCATCCCTGAAAGCTAATGCCCATTTAGAGGGCAGCCAGTGGAGACACTTGGCAAAGTTGGCCCTTGGCACCTGTCTTTGGAAATTAAGCCATTTACCACAGATGATAAATTTATCTCTATTCTCTTTCAATAGACTTTCGGCTAGAGACATCTCTACAGATCGAGCTATCTATAGTGCCTCTGGCAGATAACTGAATGTACCCACAGCTTTCCAAGTTCACCTGATAATGCTCCCTCTCAGCCCTTCTCTTCTGTAGGACCCGTGACTAAATTTAACAGATCCTTCTTTCTTTTTGCAGCTGTTGTCCTCATCTTGAAGCACAATTCACTTACTTGGAGGGGCACCTTTATTACTCTCTGAGTTGGACTAATCATTGGAAAATACATGAAGTACTTAGAGCACCCAAATCCTTTCATTTCCGGCCTCTGCCACAGTCATGGGGACTCTCACTTCACCTACTCTGCACCTGAATTTTCTCCTTCAGAGGGTCCTCCCTTAAAAGCAGAACATTTGCATCCCATCTATACACACCTTTGGATAACTGTGTGATTTTAAGCAGTTGACTTCATGATCTGAGTTTTCTTTTCTGTGAAATGGCAATATTAATTAGATCATCCCATGAATGAGATCTATGTCCCCAGTCAATTTCCTGTCTTAGATCTGGTTTAGATCTGGTCTTCCAGCCATGCTGGACTACTGATCTGGACTTCTAGATATTTCCTTTCAGTTCTTCACAGGTGCTTCTAGAAAGCGGACCTCTTGTCCAGAGTGTAGGCTCCCCTGCTGGAAACACCAAACCCTGACTGAACGGGGAAGTGATTGTCTAGAGCACTGTTTTGCACTGTCTACTCCTCATAGCAGACAGTCAGCGGCAGAACTTTCTTGCTGAACTAGATTCCCTTATGCTCAGAAATTCACTTGTGGCAAACTTACTAAGTAGGAATTTTCCTTCTTTTGGCTGTGGTGTGGGGTATGGCGTAGCTTGAACTTGAACTATTGTAGCGTGAACACAAATTGACTCCACTTTCTAGCTGAGGGCAACCTGTGGAATCTCACACACATAGCTGTTTGTGAAAGCCCATGCTAGGGCACCAACACCCACCCTCCTGACCTAGAAAAGGCTTTCTTCATTGCCAAACCAGGGAATTACTTTTTTGTGGAAAAGAGAAAAATCTGGCCCTATTATATTACAGAACCCTGAGTAGGTTGTAATAGCTCCCAGAAAGGATTTAAAAAAAAAAAAGAAGAAAAAGAAGTGTGCACTTAGGATTAAAGACAGAAGTCACCCAGGCTAATTGAAGAGAGCTGTAAAATCAGCAGGTACAAACACAGTCTCATAATCTCACATTTGCAAACGACTTCATATCCATTGAGAACATAAACTCTAACGAAAGCAGGAGTCTGTCCAGGGAGGAAAACCTTAAAAAATAAACAGAAAAACACCCATAACTAAAAACAATATCAATGAATGAATGAATACATACATACATACATACATGAATAAAGATGAATAATTAGTAAGACTCTGAGGACTGCCCCAAATTACAGTCAAACAAGCTCGTTAAAGCCTAAGAGGCTGTTTTCCATCTGGCTGTAGCTGTTGGATGCACTTGGGTGGCATATTGGAATAAGGATGTCCTGTCACTGCTGTTTTATCAGCCGCTAGTTAATCCCCTTAAATCATTGCTGGGAGGTGGGCCGGGCAGATGAAGAACCTCCTTACAGTAACCCGAGGCCTGCTAAGCCCATAATGGCCTTGTGGCACCTTGAGAGAGAGGCAATCTCGAGCCTCTCATTCTGTACCCTGAGCCAGTTCCTACCGTGTCTCCTCAGACAGCCCAGCCCAAAATCCTCAAGGTCACATGTGAACAAGTCATGAGCTTGCTGGGTGTGCTGTTCTCATTCACAACATGAAGGCTTGTGGTACTGCTGTCTGGGCAGCAAGGCCTGCCAAATGGAGGTCTAGAACACAAGGTATCAGGTGGGGAATCCTCACCCTGCTATATCTCCCGGCAGCCACAGGCTGTAGCAGCCAGATTCTGTGCTAAGCGCATCTTTGCTTAATCCTTCTAACAGTCTTGGGAAGACTTTTGTGACTTCATGTTACAGAAGAGAGAAATGAGACTCAGACTGATCAAAATTTGTCAACGAGACCTCAAAGGTTGGCAAGTGGTGTACTTTGGACCTTGTCATCTGTCCTAATGCTCTTTTCCTTTGCATGGTGTTTCTGAGTGGAGAGAAATGGATTTACCTCAGAAACACTGCCAGCTACAAAGAAGGCACTCTGCTCATAGATCCCCAATCAAGCCTGCAGACAGCTGAAGCCCTGGCAGACAGCTTAACTGTAATATCCTCACAGAGTCTGTAAGGATATTATTTGGGAGCTAAGTGGCTCCCAAATTCAAGATCAACATAAATTGCATGAGATCATAAATATTTATTGTTTTACACCTCCAGATTTTGGAATAATTTGTTGTATAGCAACAGATAACTGCTACAACATCTTGGCTGTCATCCACTTCTCCAACAAACATGTATTCATTATGCTAAGACAAGCACCAAGCTAGATGCTCTGGATGCAGCAGTGAACAGGAGAGGTGTGGTCCCTGCCCCCATGGAAATCATAATCTGGCAGGAGAGAGGGACATTAAGCGTGCAATCAGAAGACTTCGAGAAACAGGTGACTTCTTTAACTTACTAGGAAACTTGAAGAGACTTTATATTGAGCCCGGAGGATAGAAAGTACCAGGAGATTCTGGCATTTTCCTCCTCATCTGTCTTAATGTCCTTCCTTTTCGCTGCTTGAGTTCTTTTGGAAGTGAGACACGATGTTAAGGAAGTTAAAAAAAAAATTGTTGGGAATAGACTAACCACAGTAACTCCATGTTGTTTAAAACCTCCATTTTGAAGCCAGTGTCCTCTCCCTGCCCTCAGTGGAAAGTACCCTCATTGGCTGGCTGGCCTTCCCATCCTGTTTCTGCCTCCCCTTATTCCTGGTTGTTCCTGACAACCATCCTGTCCTCCTGAGAGATGATGGATGCCAGCATTTTTGGAAACCTGCAGTTATGGAAATGTGGTCCCACCATTATGGTAATATGGGGACGTGTCCTATAGTTATGGGAACATGTCCTACACCTGCTTGCTTGTCTCAAAATAGGGGATGGTGTTGGCTTGCCCTATAAAAGGTTGTAACAGACTGCTTGGGTAGTAACAGAGACTGCCACCTTTGCTTGGGGACCCTGGTGCTCCAGTAATAAACCTAGTAATACACCTGCAGCCCCAACCTTTAGTCAGAGTCCTTGTTGAGTGGTCCGCAAGTCACAGCAAAATGATAGAGATTTCTTGTTTTTCTTCAGTGTAGAATCTCCCTTCCGGAGAAACTGACCTTTGCTGGGTGAATGCTTTAAAAAGTCTCCTGAGAGAGCTGGTGCATGCAAATAGCTCTGCATAAAGAAGGAAGTTGGGGAGATTTTGAGGTTTCCTAGGAGAAAATTTGAAAGGGTAGGAAGCTAAAGAGGGACTTGGGCAGGGGCTGAGGGGGGAATGTCTGCTAGTGAATCTTATTTCTCTCTTGGGGTACACGTGTGATGAAACCCTCTTCTTCCCACATCGTGAGGAAAAGCCTCTTGCTCCCTGATACTTTCTGGAGTAGGTTGTCTTTCTTAAGATAAGGTTAGTTTCTTTTCTTTCTTTCTTTTTTTTTGAGACTAGGTCTCACTGTGTTGCCCGGGGTAGCCTCAAACCCATAGACTCAAGAGATTCCCAGCCTCAGCCTCCCAGTTAACTGGGATTACAGGCACCTGCACCTTCCCCAGCTGCTTTTTTGAGACCAGGTCTCATTCAAACCCAGGTCTTGCCCAGGATAATCTCAAACCCAAGAACTCAAGCAATCCCTGGCCTCTTGCCTCCCAGCCCTTGGATTATAGGCTGGCACCAACTTGCCCAGCTACCATATATGACCAATTTCTGTGCCCTTCTTCAAGGTTAACATCAGGTGAACCAGAGGTTGTTTTCAGGAGACCAGCTACTTACAGGTTAGACAAACACATAAGTCTAGTGGTGTTCATCATAGGAATACATAAGTATTTCCGATAACCATGATCATCACTAGCAATTCCAAAACAGACAGCTGTGCTCCGATGCTCATCGATAGCATCAGTGTGACTGGAGATGGCTGTGCAGAGGTAGCTGGCAACCGAGCTCACCAGATATCACAGCAGCTGCCCAAACTGCTGGCACCAGACTTGTCCCACAGGGGTGCTCAATAAGTGTGTCATGACTGAATGCTGCCTGAGCAAACTTTGGCTACCTCACCCTTCATTGTTTCTGGGAGTTGGGTTCACAGGGAAGCATGGTGATTATTGCAGCTCCTTGCTCTAGGTGGGGGTTCACGGAGGTGGACCTGGGACAGTGTGAGTGACAACACAGAAGAGAGCACAGTGTTACCCCTTCCTTCAGAAGCTTGTTTGTCTTCTTGAGAAAAGCTGCCCATCTGACTCTCCCTCTCTTGCCTGGTGACATTTCAATCTCTAATATAAATAGGCTACCACTGAGCTTCAGAAAGAGTCTAGACTTTGTGCATTTGAGGATGAGCGGACTTTAAGTTCAACATCAACTTCTGCTACTCTTAAAATTCTCTGAGGATCTTGATCAAACTAAGTCCACCAGGGTCTGATGCTCTGGACTTGCACTGTCCCATATGGTCATCACAGTTGCATGTGGCCATTGAAAGTTAAATTAATTAAAATCAAATCAAATAAAAAATTTACTTCCTTTTTCCCACTAGCAGCATCTTTAATGCTTCGCAGCCACATGTCGCTATGGCCCCTCTATGGGACAGTGAGGGCTCTCAAACCTCTCCAACACTGCCGAGTTTTATTTAACAGTCCTGTATCTAGAACTAGAGTTCATAAGACACATTCTGCTCTCAAGGAGCTAGTGATTATGGCTAAACAAGAAAACGATCCACTCAGGAGAAATGGTGGAAGTCTGATGCGTAAATGGGCTAGACACAGATTAGCATAGTAGACAGCACTTGATTAAATTCAAAATTTCACTTGGAACAATCCCTGAACAAGGGGTAATTTCGGAGACATTTAGTAAATCCAACATTACAGTTTTTCACCCAGTCTTGGCACAAGTTTAGTTTTCTTTGATTGAGCACCAGAAGAAAGATCTGGTTTGTAGTTAGGAGCGATGCACAAGAAAAAACAACAGTATCTTTAAACACTGGTGTGATTGAGATGATGGTGCACCAGTGATAAGGTGGTGGGAGAACACTGGGATAGATAATGATACAAAATAAAATAAATTGAATTAAAAAAAAATGGAAACAGCCCAAATGCCCCAAAACAGATGAATGGTACAGAAAGCTGCGGTATATGTACACAATGGAATATTATTCATCAATCAAAGAAGATAAACTTTTGTCCTTTGCAGCAACATGGATGGAGCTAGAAGGAATCATGCTAGCAGAAATAAGCCAGAAAGAAAAAGAGAAATACGGGATGGTCTCACTTATATGAGGGATATAGGGAAAACAAACAAACAAAAGGACAAGAAAAAGTTACAACTACCTGTCAGCAAAACTGAAACATAGAACAAGAGAAGGGGAGGGGGGTATAACTGGGAGAGGGAGGGATATGGGAGGTCAGGATTATGATTCATGGGTGATGGGGTGGTAGAAGATCCTTGGGTAGACAACAGTGTAAAACATATATATATATATATATATATATATATATATATATATACACACATATACATATACATGTATATGTGCAATCAATTTTTAACAATAAGATTTTAAGATGTGGAAAATAAATATACAAATAAAAACTGGAAAAAATAAATCTAATGAACAAACAAACAAAAAAAACCATTGGTGTGACTCCATGGGGAGCTGGAGGTCTGCACTGGATGATCTGGGAAATAACCAGTGGAAAAAAACTCCTGACTCACATCCCCCTTCTTTAATTCTTTACCTTTCAGTGGATAACAGTGAAGTTGCCCAAATGTACAATGTTCCTATTTCTATATATGATGTTCTGATTTGTGCTTGATGCCACATGTGTGGTACTGCAGATGAATATCTTAAGAGACTTTAAGATGCTGTTTCCCATAGATATGCCAGGAAATAGCTCTTTTGTTGCCCAGGGCTTTGTGAAAGGAAGGGTCTCATCCCTATGAAAGATAATGGTGCACTTTGTCACTAAGGAACCCCAAGTTCCTCCTCAAACTTTTCACTGAAAGGTCAGATTTCAACTACAAGCTTTAGTTAATTCAGCACTGGCCTCTCAGCTCCAGTAGGAAGTGGGTATCGTCTGGAGAGTTTGACGCAGCACACAAGCACCCAGTGGAAGTCCTCCTTTCTCACCTGTCCTGCAGGGTCACCCTGCACACAGCAAGCTCTGTCTCTTGGGAACTGTTGTGGCATGCAACCTCCCGCCCACTCAGTCTGGTCCTGCTTTTAGCCATTCACCTTATATATATTTTATATGTGCATGACCTGTCTTTCCAGTTAGATCATAAATTCTTCAAGGGGAGATGGCATGTCTTTTATCTCCTTTTCTAATTCACAGTGCCTAATGTGGTGACTTCATATAGAAGGGCTTCATTCGTATCTAGCTTCATTAGCAACAGTTATAAGAGTCTCATAGAACAGAGGAGCTCTACATGAAGTAACCACATAGACAAGCATTAAGAACACAAATTTTAGTAAAAGATCCATATTTACCTTTTTTAGCTTAGCAAGCTGAATTTAAAAAATTGTTTACTTAATCTTGTAGGGCAGATTGCCAGGGAATTCCCAAGTCTGGAATTTACATTATTTACAAAAGCAAAGAGAATTATTAGTTGTCTTAAACCCAACATGTGAGGCAACCTCAATATTTTACTTTAATCAGAGCCTTATGACAGGAGATCTATTTTCAGTCTCCTCAAATAAAGTGATTGTGGTTTTGTGCTCTGTAATGTACGTGAATTTGGTAGGGGGGCTCTTTAAAAATGTGGGGTAAGTGAATGACTAGTTAGACTCATAGAAGAATAGATTGCACTACTCTATAAAGAGTTTCATTTAAAAGATTTTTTTTGGTAATTCCTTATCATTTTGTCCCTATCTACTGGGTTCATTTTTAAATATAATAATAAAGCTGAATTGCAGGTCTATTTCATCACTTTAGGAGAAACTCATTTATAATATTGGGACCGCTTTAGTAATTCAGAGTGAAAGATCTTAAAGTATATTTTACAAGCATCATTCTAAATATTGCTTAAAATGCTGCTAGTTTCAGTAGATTTTAAATAAAACAGACTTCCATGAGATGCCATGGAAAGTATACACCAATGGGGTAGATATATTATCAGCCACATTTCTTTCTCTTTCTTTCTTTCTTTCTTTCTTTCTTTCTTTCTTTCTTTCTTTCTTTCTTTCTTTCTTTCTTTCTTTCTTTCTTTCTTTCTTTCTTTCTTTCTTTCTTTCTTTCTTTCTTTCTTTCTTTCTTTCTTTATCGATCGATCTATTCATTTATTTATTCATTCATTTTTCTTATTGTTTGCTTACATAGCTCGTGTTTGTAAGCATGCCCCCCCCAGCACCCCTTCCCCTGGCTCCCCCTCTGGTCACTCCAGTTCCTTTCTCATCAATTGTTGGTTGATGGTTGGCCTTTTGGGCTCTTTTGTGTTCTCTCTGACATACTATCCTTCTGGGTAAAGTCCTGCATTCCTGGGGGACCACAGCCCAGGCTGATCAGTTCTCCATGAATAACCTTAGGGCAGGTGGCCCTTGTGAGGATGTCAGCAAACCTCCTGCCCGTCTGGTGTGTGGAGTGGCTCTCCCCATTCCTTACTGACACTTCTTTGTGGCTTTGTTCCCCCATTGAGATGGGGGAGCTCCTTGCTCATGTTGAAAGTGTCTCTGGGTGGGGAGTTTAACCCAACACCAGAAATGTTGCCGGTGTTTCTTGGTGATATGTCTTCACTCTTGTCCACAAACATCTTATGTCCAAACAGTCATACTTTTAATATTATCTCTTTATAAAATTGTGGAGGATCATTATAGAAATTGGTATCATGATTTTTTAACCCTGGCTTTACTGGCTATAGAATGTTTCGCTTCCACACTACCTGTTATCTCCTCTGGCTCTTCAAACACGATGTCACAAATGTCATTATATCCATTTCCCACAGGAACTATATTAAGCCTGGAGGTTTAACCCAAAGGGAACACACTCAACAAATCTGGGAGGAGCAGGCAACACCTTTCTACTTCCCTTTCTCCAGTCTCCTGTTCCCACATCAAGTGTTTAGGTAACCTTTGATTATTTCTATGCATCTTTTTAGAATTAATGGCAGAATATGGACAGAGAGGGAGAGCTGAAGTTACCAGCAGCCATTTGCTATTGGTCTTACTCATGAAAACTTGAAAAGACCTCAAAATTCCATATCATCCTGGAAGCTTGCTGCTTCCCAGGACATATTATTTAGGAATTGTGTTGCCCTATGAAGCAATGATGCCTCCTTATCCTCTGTTTGCTCACCTAGTTACCATTTTCCCCAGGAGATGGTAGGGTGTATCAAAGCAAGAGAAAGAGCCAGTGGCTATTTATTCTCTTCTTGACTTGGTATTGTTTCAGCACCTTGTCTACACCCATTTTAATTAATTATGAACTATGTGTCTGGCAAGGCAGTTCTTTGCCTTTTGCAGGAGACATTTTTTTAGTATGGAAAAATCCTTGTGAATTACCATGATGATTGGAAGCAAGGCAAACTGCAATATGGGTACACACACAGCTGCATTTTCTTGGAAAAGGAACATATATATACATGTATATATATACATGCATATATATATACATAAAGAAACATATATATATACATATGTGTGTGTATATATACATATATATGTATAAGTATATCCCAAATGCCACTAACAGCTCATTGGGTCTTTTACTATTTGCCCTTGGCCATCTTTACAATTTATAAGTTACATGTGTTTTTTGCCTCACCAAACAATTGGGCCCCACCCTGGTGATTCTCCAATGAATAACTAATTGAAATGCTTACAAAGGAGGACAAGCTTTGCTCCCCAACCTCGATATTTCTCAGACTATACACTGTGTAAGACAGATATCAGATGCCATTGAACTCCTGTACCAATCAAATAAGGGTTTTTACAAAGCTCTGCTGAAGGGCATTTTGTTCCATAAGTGTTTTAGGTTTGAGGTTTGGGCGTGGAAAGTAAGAGACCAAATCACTAATGACACATAACCTGTTGTTCTGATGTCAGCTTCATGATCCTACTATACTCCTGTGCTGAAATGTGGTGTGTGCAGAAAAATATCCACGGGTCATGATCTCACCATCCCCCTAGAGCGTGAGTTTGTGGATGTTTATGGCAACCTTAGAGGTAAAGCTGCTTCATTTGGGATCCAGGACCACTTGCATGACATAGGGTGTTTCTTATAAATACAAATTTCTGGGACCTTCTCCACAAGTCCTGAAATCCAATCCCTCAAGGTTAAGGCTGCACTTCTGTCTCATGTGCAGGCTTTCTGGGCAATTCTTAAGCACATCAAGGGCAAAAACCTCTGGAAATGTTTGTGATGCCTCTAATTCCTGCAACAGCAACTGACACAGCTCAATAAATGCCTGTCACATGCATGAAGGCCCTGTTTGTAGAGGCTTCAGTAATGAATTCTTTGAGATCATTTAGTCCAAAATGCTGCCATAAAACAAGGATAATACCACATCCCAGGAGGCAGCTTCCCAGCTAAGCAAGGAGAGCAGATGAAATTCCTTCATCTCTGCCTAGCAATCACAGCAATTTGTCACCTTAGCAGAGCTCTCTCTGCCTGTACTTAATTGCAAAAAACTGCAACAGAAACCAGCCTTCCAGATTCGTATCCTTAAAAAAGGGATTAATAATACCAATTAAGTTGTAAGTAGAACACTAGATCCAGGTGTGAGAAAAATGTTCATGAGTAAAGTTAGGCAAGCTTCTGTAAGCTGTAGCTTTTATTTGTAGACACACCAGGTGAAGGATCAAATTTCCTTCCTAACCATTCTAACCACAGGAAAGGATAGGCAAGAGAAATACAGTCTTGCTTTTGTATAAGACAACTGTGGAAAGACCCTATTTACTGATTGATTAAGAACCCACTATAGTTTTCCTAAGTGAATGGATAATGAATGGTATACTTATACAGTGGAATACTACTCAGCAACAAAAAAGAACACCTGCATTATGCAATTTGAATCTTAAATGACTCCACCCCAAAAGATTATACTGGAGACCCTCCGTTTGTGCTATCCAGGAAAAGGCAAAAAACTGGAGAGTGGGGGAATCACTTGCCTGACTAGGGTTAAAAGCTGGGGAAAAGTTCACATACAAAAGGGTAGCATGAGGGAATTTTGGGGCAAATGACTCTGTGTTCAGACTGAGGTGATATTTACATGAATCTCTGCAAGTGTTAAAACTCACAGAACACTTCAAACCTTCCCCCCACCCCAAAAGGGAATTTATTATTTATAAATTATGTTTTGAAAGAACCCACTGCACACACAATATAAACTCATTAAGGTTTTGAGAGTTTGAGACACTTTGTGCTTCTCTATCAGTTTATTCATGTGGGAGACACACCAGCAAGTGGTCTTGGAGTGAGTGTGAACATGAGGGAATGCTGGTCTACCATGTGGTCTATGCGAAATATGTAAGTAAATGTGCAAAGTTAGCATGTTAAAAAATGGAAACCATTTTGTAGAAAATTCCTTTATTATAGTGCAAATACCTTTCAGCAGTGACATAATAATGTAAGAACACATTTAGTAACATTTACACCACACAGTAAATAAGAAAGTGTTTCTTTGAAAATACATCACAGAAACCTTATTTCTACATTAATGCCAGAAAATGCCAAGACTGTTTCTCTCAAGGCAACAGGGCTCTCTCCCACTTTTTGGATATTTCCTTGAATAGAAATGAAAGAATCTGCCGTTTTAATAATTCACCACCAATTCTAAAAATGATCTCTTCAGGGGTTTTGAACTGAGGTTGGCAAAGTTTGAAATAGGGTTTCAAATCTTTAAAAAAATAATTTTAAGACAATTCTGGGACAGCCCAGAAAGTGGAAGTCACTTTTGTTAATGTTTAAATAGATACATACATTCACTCCAATTTTGTTGCAGGAGGACAGATTGTCTAAAGCCTACCTTCTCTTTCCCCAGAGCCTGATTGTTATTTATATTTCTTGGTTTTGGTCTTATTGCAAAATTAGGACTCTGGTCAGAAATAATGCCTTACAAACCCAAATGCTTTCCTGGGAAGCTTTAAATTGCACTTTCCATTCTGAATTCCCACCTTAGACCTCGCATGCCAGGAGAGTATGTGAACTTCGTTTCCAGTTTCTAACTAATGAGTAGAACAGCCCCTGTTAACTTAGCTAGACCTGAATTGAACTATTACATAATTTAACTGAATTCCAACAGGTTTACTTAGCCAAGAGGTTCCCACTGACCTGATAAAGAAACATAAGGTTAACAGTGCATCTTTACACTAAGATGCCTAAGGCTTGGCTGCTAACCAGTTAGTTGATAGGTAGAGAGAATAGCCTCAGTTCCAATTAGTCACACTCAACTTCTCTACTAGCTGCTGAATTATGCAGTGAGTGTGAATGTAGAAGACCTCCTACAGGGGTCTTCCACCCTGGGCAGAATCAAAACCCCTACAAATCTATTTCCAGGTGCTCTTTAAGTCTCTGCAAACATTCCTCAGAATCCAGTGGCTTTATAAACCATGAGAAGTTCATCACAGGCCTGGAAATACCTGGAGCTACAGAACAGCCCTCTTGGCTGAATGTGGTTGTCAGCTGGTACACAAAGTCTTTTGATGCTCAACCAGCTTTGTTTGATAAAGTACCTTTTTCTAGAACACAACGATATTGTGCTAAACAGTTCAAAATTGATAAGAATCCAAATATATCAAGCATAGAAAATTCAAAGTTTTTGTTTGCTTTTGCTAAGACTTTGGTACGGAAACACTGTCTACATTCTTGACACGTGAAAATGACGTGGCCATTTCAGTGCCTCTGCATGTTGTGTAAAAAAAAACAACTCAAAAGCAAAGCAGGACAAGGACAAGTTGTAACAAGATGCAGTATGCTATACAAACAAAACCTAAATTATATATAAATATACCCCCACCCCAGCAACCCTTTCCCTCCTACCTGACTAAAGCAATGCCTTGGGTCCTTCTTTCTCCAGTCAATATGTGATATCCAGTATGTGGGACTCCCACCACCCTTGCCTTGGGGTGACATTAAGAACTGCAGGCTCCTTCTGAACTTGCTCAACTGTCTGATCTACAAGTTCCAGAAACTCCTTGAACTTAACTGGAAGCAGTCACCCTATCTGCTAGACTCAAAGACTTGGAGTCCTGGGAGTTAACCTTCCAGATAAACAAACTGGATCATTTCCAACTTAGGATCTTGACTTACTTAGCCTAATATCTAGATATCAGAATCAACTTGGTAGGAAGCATCCTCTACCCTGAGGCCCCAAAGGCATTGCTAAGGGATATTGGTGAGGGTCACATAATAAAAATTGTACAGTGAGCTAACAACTTAAGTTGATATAAATTATTTCCGAGTAAGTTATTTGGGACCATTTGCTTCTCCTTTACGTATTGTTTTTATACTCTACTTTTAAGTTTCTATAACAGTCACTTAAAAATTTGTCTATGCAATCACCACTTACATGTTTTGAATTAATTTAATACCAACTTAATGAACTATTATGTAAATCTAAGGAGAAGACAGTAAATATAGTCTTAAAGAAGCCAATACTGTGCAAAAGCACAGTAAAGAGAAAAGCGATGTAAACATATTTTACATAATCTTCAGTAATGTGAAAAGCAGTTTTATCGAGATATTGCAAAATTTACCCAAAAGCACTTACAACAATTTATATCAAGAGATCCTAAGGTCAGGAGTGGGGAGGATAAGACAATTCTTTAAGGTAGAAATTTACCTGTTTTATGATTGTAATACATAGTTTCCCCCCAGGACCAAGTATATTTGTACATTCAAAAGTTCCTAACTTCTTGTTCTTGGGACACTGATCATTCGCTAATACATACACAGAGTATAAATAAATAACTACGAGAAAGCTTTAAAAATCTGAATTAACATTATGCTGTGCAAAAAAAAAAAAAAAAAACAACAACAAAAACCCAAAATAATCAAACCTTGAACAACCTACATTCTATATAAATACCCTGACTAAAATGTTGGTTGTGCTACACAATTCCACTTCAGTGTAGAAATGAATTGATTTCGGTGTACCGTTTTTGTAGCTGTTTTAAGTCTTTAACACATTTGCTTCTAAACATCACCTTGTTTTGAAAAGATGAGTAATTTGCTATGAAATCACAAATAATCACAAATCCATTTCAGCTTAGTCTGAAAAATATCCAGCATACATGTATTTGCTCTGGGAATAATGGCTCGGTGTCTTTTTTCCAACAGCTTTCTTCCTAAGGGTAGACCACCGGTGAAGTTGTCATTTTGGGTTTAAACTGCACAGAAAGAAGACAGTGAAGTTTGCCTTTGTTTTTGTTTTCTTGTTTTAAAGTCTCCAGATCTTGCTAGGACACCTCTCCTAGACTGATAGTCAAATTGTGGCACCTGATCGTATTTGAAATAGAGGTGATTTAAACAACATCAGCCAAGCTTAGTGATCTGGAGGTCCCCGTTTATCTTGATGGTGTCGATTGCAGATAACGTTTGAATGCGGTGGTAAAAATCAAAAAGTTGGTGTCCATCCACAAACACTCTGAAACGCGGGTGTTCACAAAGAATTTCCACCTGGAAGAAACACAATAATATCTCAGTCTCCGAACTCAACGAATCCTGCAGGGGAAAACAGAGCACGTGACCCTTGAGCAAGCAACCCTATCGTGAGGGGTGCTGAGCCTTGGTGCACTCAAAATCTGCAAATACTGAACAGCAAGTCCACGGTATCCACAGACTCCACACAAGCAAGCTCAAACAACCCTAATGGTGCTTGGCGGTCTCTGTGGATGCAAAACTGTGGACAGAATAGTTCAAATCCCCGCTGTTCAATGTTACTTCATTCTAGAGAGAGGAAGGCAACATCCGAGGTGGATCACAAACATCAGAATACACTGGAATCACACAGAAGGCAAGTTAGAACAAGGATTGTTGGGTTCCACTCCCGTACCCCTTCCCTAAATTTAGTAGGTTTATGGTAAGACCTAAGATCCTGCATTTCTACTGAGTTCCAAGGAAAACACGTTGCGAATGATTATTCTATGCTATTCAATAGCATTTAAGAGCTGCAATTGCTTCTGCTTTAATGCTACAGCTCCAGTTCAGCCATGTCACCCCCTATCATTTCCTTCTCCTGGATTCCAGGATGTGGTGTGAAGTAGCAAAGCTTTATTGCTTCTACTGTTGTCCCCTACAATTCCATCCCAACTTCAGAGGAGCCCCTCACAAGGCAGAACTGGTACCCATTAGTAGCATGTAATAATAGTCTAGACACTCAACATGGTAAACACTAAAGCAAAGAGAAGGTTACACAGTAATTACTGTTGGACCAAGGATGTGTAATTAACAAAGCTTTGTTAAGCCAAACAGAAATACTGATTCCATATGGTAAAAGCTCTTTCTTCCTCTTTTCCTTAATTTAAGTAATTCACCATAGTTTAATCATCAGCTCTATGCTATGCATCTATTAAAAGCATTGGTATTCATCATGCAAGGGGAGACTCCATATGTGATATTAGTCATATTTAATTCATGTTATTACTAAAATTATATACCAAGAAGGGCCGATGCCACTTCAGTTTTGTTACTGGAGAGCATTAGACTTCCCCTGGCAGTCAAAGGCTGATTATTCACACTCCTGAGTTATGCATTAAGATTCATCATTAAAAAACTGCCACTGTCAAGAGAAGCCTCAGGGGCCATTACCACAATGAAACAGGCAGGGATAATGGTGATGAGCTCCTCCCCCACACTGATTAGCCACAACCTTCATTCTATCAATAGCTAATTGACGTGAAAGTCATGGGGTCTCATTTTCTCCCTAGACTGTAAGATGGGAAGAAAAGGGCTGTTTTCTTCACCAGCCTCTTCTAAATTTCTAGATAAGGAAAATCAGTGGTTTTTACTTCTGAAGGTATACATGCAACATGGGACTTTTGACTTATTTGTTAATTGTGATGTCTGTTAATATGGTGCAGCGCAGACAACCTCATCCCCAGGTCTGGCATTTTAATAAATCCTTCCCTAATCCACTGATGACTTTCATCTCTTACTTGGCATTGTCCTTTCTAGGGGAGGGTGCTGCTAATGTTGCTTGACTGGGTGAGAAATTTGGTCTGTGCTTCCTGTTTGGGAGCAAATCTGTCAGCCACAGAGCCTGTGGCAATGAATAGACTAAGAGAAGGGGGTGGAGGGAACAAGGACATCGCCAGGTCTCACTACCAAAGGGAACAAGAGAAAATGATAAAAACTATACTCTTCCAAAGTCCTAACTAATAACAGCTAGTGGGTTAAAGAATGAGAGAAAATGAGAAGAATTCTAGATATTATTTTTATTGATCAATCAGTTATTAGGGCATTGGTATCTATTCTATGACTTATACCATGTTAACTACTAAATAGAAAAGTATGTACATTAATCCAAATATGTAAATATGGGTTTAAATACTAAACATATCGGTTAAACAGACACAAGAGCTACTCTGGCAACCAGAAGTTCCCATCAGCAAACAGAGCTTTCTTTTAATCTTTCTTTCTTCACCATCACGTGACAAATTTCCTGGACATGCAGAAATTCTGGCTGCTGAAAGCACTCTTGGCACACATTAGATTCGAGCATCACCATCCTGCCAATGGCTGGAGTGAGAGCACTCGAGGTACTCACCCTGAATGGCTGATCTGGGATGAATGGAAAGTACGGGATTGCTGACTGTTCTTCACCCTTTTCCCCGGATATACAAGAATTTCTGAGGAGCTGTCTGTCTGTGAACACAGCTTTGAGTTCAATTGCTACGTCGGCCGGAGGGTCTTCAGAGTCACCACAGGTCAAGCTGATAGCAAAGCTGAAAAGAAAACCGCCTCATTTATTTAGAGTTGGAGAAAACAAAATACAGCAATGACCCGCCCCCCAGATTTCCTCCTTGTCTACTTTCCATGGGCCACACTCACAGGAAGTTAGGACTATGGACAAGAAGGATTACATTTAGACTAGTTATTTTCTTACCTAAAGGAAATTCTGGTAAAAACTTCGATAAAATTGAAAATGACTACCTTTAGGGATCTCAGATACCTCCCAAACGCTGACATTTGTGTTTTAGTTCATTTCAGAATTCTCAAAAACACAGAAACAGATCAGGAGGAATACTATACTGCAGAGTTTGGTTCTCATTAATATTGACAGTTCTAGCTCCAAGCACCATAAAAAAAAAAAAAAAAATGTTGACCCTCCTAAGGGTCAGGGAGAAAATGATGTGGGCTTATATTTATAATCTCTGATATAAATAGCTGTCTGGAGAAATGATGGCTGGGATTCATACACATTCTTTTCATGGGAACACGGTACTTTCTTGGCACGCGGGACTAGCAACACTAGCCACAGGGAGAGGAAGAGGAGGGGCGTTAAACCATAGTAGAAGTGGGCAGGGCCGCAGAAACTGCCTGACAGGTCTTGAGCTGCAAGGATGCTGCCTTACCTCTCTGGGTTGAGGTCTACGATGCCCATCACTAACACCTTCTTGCCTGGTCTCATGCCACCTTTAATGTGCCCACAAAATGGAACTATCTGCAAGGGATGAGAGGAGAAAAAGGAAGTTGACAGCCTGTTGGGGAGGAGATATGCCCTCAAATTCTGAGGACCTGACACATTAGAAGAAGAAGAAAAAGAAAAACAAACAAACAAAAAAAAAAACAACAAAAAAACACCGCAATTACAAAGAAAGCAGGTACAGGCAGAGACAGAGCACAGAACATAATTTACCAGTCGTGGAAAGTAGATGTCGGCTTGATCTGGAGAGCCCAAGGAGTTGTTTAAATGCCCATCATCTAGTTTCTAAAAACAGAAACACACAGTTTGGCTTTCAAACGCTCTTTCCTGGAGGGGGGGAGGGAGGGGTGAGCAGGGAAGGACCTACACTAATCTGGAGAAATCCAGCCACCCTCCCAGAACACAGGCAGCGACTGCAGAAGCTGCCCGCCTCAGTCACTGACTACCTGCAGAAAACCGTCCACAAAACCCTTACTTTCCAGCCGGCAGCTAAGCCTGTGAAGATCCCCAGACACTAAAGACCCAGTTCGGAATCAAGGTCGAGGCCCGCGGGGAGCAGAGCCCCAGCCGGCGGCGGAGGAGGCAGACAGGCCCTTGTCCAGCTGCAAACGCCTCTGGAACGGCTGTAGCCCAGGCCTGTCCTGGGGGACGTGGCTGGAGCAGCGCCGCGCGCTCAACTTCTCAGCCGAGCGGACCCGTTTCTGCTGGGGACTCCCCGGGATGTGGCTGGTGGGGGGGGGGCGGACGCGGGCGCACGCCCCGGACACACACCCGCGCACACTCACACGTGCAACGTGCACACACCTGGCCGGTCGCTGCACGGCGGGAGCTATCGGCCACCCCCACCCGACCCTCCACCCACAAACACCCTCACCCCGTTCAGCGGCCTCCAGCCCCCGGGGGGCCCCCGAACCCCCACGCCGGCTGCGTCCGGCCGCCCGCTGCTAACAGGTACCCCGGCGCCTTTCCCCGCAGCCGCGCGCGGGCTGGGCCTCAGCCTCCGTGCCGCAGTCGGGCCGGCGCCGGCGCGGCAGGTTACGGGGCCTCGGGAAGGGGGCGTCTCGCCCGCGCCCCGCCGCACTCACCACTACGGCATCGCTGTCGGCCACCGATCCCGCCATCTTCTCGCACCGCGCGGCGGCGGGGTGCACGGCTGGCGGCCGGGCGGCGGGGGACGCGGGGCGCGGCGCGCGGGCGGGGATCCCGGGCGGTCCTGCGCCGCGCGGGGGCGCGGGTCCGAGGCGGGCTCGGGCGGGCGCGCGCACACTCGCGGGCGCGCGCGCGCGCACGCCGGGGGCCTGGCTGGGCCCAAGGGGAGGAGGGCGGGGGGCGGGGGAGGCCGCGCGGGCGCGCAGGTCGGAGGCGACGGCCGCTCGCCACACCGCGGCGGCCGACTCGGGGCTGCTGGCTAGCTCGGGTGCTGCTGCCTCCGCCCGGGGAAGAAAGGTGGCAAGGGCCGCGCCGCACCGGCCCTGGGTGGCATTTAAAGGCCACCGGCGCCCGGTTCGGGGACCGGGAACAGGGCGGGGACCCGGCTTGGCTGCCGCGGCTTGCTCAGCTCGCCCTGCCCATTGGCCCCTGGACGGTGGCCATTGGACGATGGCAGCGGGCTGGGGCGGGAGGCCGGGCCTCCGGGTCGGGGCGCCGCTAGGGCTGGGGCCCGGTCGGCCTCCGGGCCCGGCCTGCGAAGGTGGGTGGGGATGGGGAAGTGGGGGCCTGGGCCAGCCAGGTCACAGGTGTTTGTGACACCCCGCCCCTCCTAGACTCGGTCCTTCCGTCTGCCTGGGGCAGGTAGGACGTCCTGGGGGCAGGACCTGGAGGTTAAGGTTGGGGACGGTGGGGTTGGGGGTCGTGCTAAAGGTGAGATACCTTTAATAAGAGAATGGTTTATCTCAGGATTCCAGTACGGTGGGAGGAACGTCATTAGGCTTCCTAAGGTAGAAAAGTAATGGGAAATTTCTAGACTGGTGTAAATAAATACAAGACCCAAAAGAAAGAGTTAGAGGGACCTATTCTAGGAGACTGGATACCGAACTGGCCTCTCCCCTCAGCGGTCTGGGGGTTCCTGGGGACTCTGTAGGGCAGGGATCTGTCAAGTCTCACCATATTGAACAGTGACTGTCCTCTAAGAGCCTGTTTCTTCTGAGTCACTTGTGTGTCCACTCTGGGGTACTAAGTTTCTCACTGAAAATCTGGTATTTTTGGTGGAGTAATTCCCAAGGGGTGTACCCCTCTTTCAGGATGATCACCTACCTTCTTAGATAAAGCTCTATCAACATACCCTTTATTAGGTGGCATCTTAGCTTAAACATTCCACTGTGTGAATCATCAGGGTGTTTTACAGTAATAAGTAGGGAGCATGTGTGACCTACTGCCGTCCCACAGGGGCCCTCAGAGGTGTCTTTCCAGCCACTGTTGCTGGCTGCCTGACTTGGAACATCATTGCAGCTTTTGTGTCTTAGCTTTCCCCTTATAAACCAGAGCGAATCGCCATCATCACAGTCTAGCAGGGAGAATTACCTGCACACGCCTGTACGCCACAGTCACACACTCTGTGTGCTCTGAAGTAGAGACTGAAGTACAGCAGAGTTGTGGCTCTCACGTCTGCTCTTTTATCAGTCTTCATTCAAAATCACACCTCATTAATTATTTAAACATGAGGCAGTCATAGGAAGGTATTGACATTTTCAAAGCACCCTTCGGTAGGTCTTGATTTCTGAGAGTCTGATAATAATACTGAACTACTCAAGTAGTTCTTGGTCACTAGCTGAGCTGAGAATGATACAGTGCATCCTGGTGGTGAGACAGCCTAGCCCCTGGTTCAACTCTTGGCTCTACAATTGATGAGCTGGGTAATCTTGGACAAATTACTAAACTTTTCTGTGCTTCAGTTTCTTCATCTGTTAGCCAGAGATGATAGTAATGACGGTAACATTTAATTTACCCAATAGCATGAGATCATGAAATTGGTTCCTATGTCTTTCTTAGATGAGTACCTGGCATGCCAGGCGTGGTGGCACGCACCTATAATCCAAGCACTAGGAGGCAAGAGGCCTGGGATTGCTTGAGTTCTCAGGTTCAAGACTACTTGGGCAACATAGCAAGACCTGGTCTCGAAAAAGCAGCCAGGTTGTGGCACTCACCTGTAATCCCAGCTCCCTGGGAGGCTGAGGCTAGGGGTCACTTGAGTCTGCAGGACTACCCCAGGCAACATAGCAAGACCTAGTCTCTGAGAAAAAAAAAGTAGTCAGTGCACAGTCTGGCAACAATAGTCAGCATATAATCTATGAAGATCCAACAGGGAGTTTTTGTTGAACTTACAGTCTAGTGGGGAAAGGCAGTCAATAAAATATGTCGACTGTGATAACTGTTAGAAAAACTGGAAAGCGAAAGCAAGTCAGATAGGAGAGGTAGGTGCTATTTTCATAGACTGATCAAGGAAGCCATCTTTAACAAAGTGACATGTGAGCAGACCCCTGAAGGAAGGGAAGGGAGGGAATGGTTTGCTATCTAAAAGAAGAGATTTTTGGTAGTGGGAACTGCAAGGGCAAAGTCCTTAAGGTGAAGTATGAGAAAAGATGGGTGTAGCAACTTAAAAGATGAGTAATCAGGATGGCTAGGCTATTAGACCAGGTGAGGAATGGCCTTTACTTGGGCTGTTCATTGGCAAGTGAGAAATGAGAAATGGTAAGACATTGGACATTCCTGAACAAAGAACATAGTTTGTTGTAGTTGTGTTCCTCGGGCTGCTGTATGGGGTGGCTTTTTCGGTGAAGGCAGTAGTGGGAGAGAGGTGAGAAGCAGGACTTAAGAGGTCCATGTAGGAGTCCAGGAAAGATGATGGTGGCCCAGACAGTGAGAGTAAGGAAGATGCGAGAAGCCCTTGATAAGTTCCGGTTATCTTTATGCAGCTTTGAGAGTTCAAATCAACGTCGGGGCCTCAGTTTCCCTGCCTACAAAATTAAGAGCTTGAGCTCACTCATCATTCCTTCTTAACTCTTAGAAAGTTCTTCTGGTTCCTGAAAAGCTGTGTAAATATCATCTACATTTAAAAATGGTTTGTGAGAAGTTGCTTTTGAATGAAAATAACCTTGGGTGAAACTTTCCATCAGTGGTTTTATAGGGTGAAGAATAACTCTGATTTGTTTTGTAAGCGAAGTTGAAGATACTGCATTGCTTGAGATGAGTTTCTTACATTTTAGGAAAGTAGAGAATAAAAAGGTACTGAACCTGCCTAGACTATACTTTAACATGGAAAATTGCCTTTTATTCCAAAAATGCTTGATTCCTTTTCAGTTCATAGAATGGTTATTTTGAATATGGAGAGCAGGGAGAAAGCCTAAATGAATTCTTGTTAAAATTAAAACTTAGCAGTCAAATGACTTTTTATAAGAAAAAATCATTAGCAGATTAAATTATGGAGCTTAAATTTTATTTTCAGTTGTACAACAACAGAGGATAGGTAAACTTTGCTCTGTGCTTTGATTTATAGGCATTTATGTTAAAAAACAAACTAAGATTGTGACCCTTTTATGAAATGCAAGAGTGATATTCAAGGTGAACCACGTTACTGCTGGAAATGACTAAATCCGCTAGGGAAAGGGGACACTCAAGCAGATGGCCAGCGAAGAAAAAGTTTAAACCAGTCTTTGAAGTTAGACTTTGCTAAATGATCTTCCCAGATAAAAATAGCCGGTCACTTCCTTTTTCTCTTGCCATTTAACGTTTTACGTAAATGCATGCAGAATTTCTAATATTGGGAGGAGAATATAGCTCTGTTGTCAGTTCAACAGCCATTTTGTGAGGATTGCCATGTGCTGTGTTAGCATGTAAGAAGAGATACCGGAATCTTGTCCTTAAGGAATTCACACCTCATTCTGGGGGCCAGTGGCAGAATATAGTGGTGGGTAAGATTATAAACACTGAGCACCAAGGGAGGAGATTCACTCCTGTTTAGAAGATTCAGGCAGCTCCTTGGAAGAGATTGCCTGTCTCTGACCACAACAGCTTCCACAATCCCATGAGAGCAAGTCTTTAAGACAGCATATTCATGGGCTAAATTATAAATTTATTCCTCTTCCCTCTTGGGCAGGGGTTCAGCTGCCTTTTGTCACCTGCCCAGGTGCAGGTGGACACTTGCTCCTTTTCTCATGCTGGGACTGCCTTCTTAGGTCTCCTGCCTACCCTGACCCCTGACTTTGACCCTGAGCGTACACACCCATTGGCAAGAATAGAGTTTGTCTATCTCAGCATTTTCTTAGGCTGGGAAATTCCTTGTTGTGGGGCTTGCTCTGTGCGCCAAAGAATATCTGGAGCACTAGATACCGGTAACTCTGTCCCATCCTCCAAGTTGCAACCACCCAAAATGTGCTCAGCTACCAGCGAACATCCCCAGGGGAACAGTGGATAAGCAGTTAAGAGTCATAATATTTACGTGGATGATTTGAAATGAGGCCAATCTAATCTAGAGTAAAAACCTGTACGTCAGAAACACCTTCCTTTTTATTTGGCAAGTCATTCATTGCTCCTGCCACTATGGGAGTATTTCCCAAATATTCCACAAAGAACCCCTCAAATGAAGCAACACCTGTGAGGGCCCCTGTGGTATAACTGCCAACTCAAAATGTGTTTGTGATATCGAGAAATTTGTGTGGATTTTGTTTCCTATTCCATAATATTGTGTTTTTTTTTCATCCAAGTACAATATACCCCCATCCCTGTAAATTTGGTATAGTTGAAGGGTTGCAAATGGTCACTTCACTCCCTCCCTCCCCTCTTCACCCCACATCGGGTGGTTGCAGCTACTTTGAGGGTTAGGCTTTCAGCTCTTTGTAATTGTTTTTGTTTTCCTGGAGTCAGCAAAATATACAAACTCAGAAAAAAATTGTTTTTGACTGCTTAAATAGGAGGGTAAACATTTACTGAGCTGTTTTTCTAGATTTCAATCCATAATTAAAGTTCCTAATTATTTTAGTTACTATGGCCACAGTCCTCAAATAATTATTTTACACACATAAAATTTGTGTTGTACCAAAGTAATGAAGGAGACAACCATAAAAGTTGGCCATGGCAGTTCCATTTCATTATTTTCAATTTATTTATGAGGAAACTAGAACCAGCCTCCTGCTAGTGTTTTAATTACTTAATGCAGGAAGGATTGATTTCAGAAAATCTCCATGCTGCCAGAAGGCAATAAGAACAGATTCCCAGGAGGAATGTAGAGCTTCTAAGGTATGCACTGCTCCTTGCCCTAGGGGTATCCCTGTGGGTCCTTTAGTACCTCTGAGAGCTTTTGCTGGGTTCTTCCCTCCAGAGAGATCGCTCTGTGAAAGGAGGCAGGAGCCTTCGCTGATGGGCAAAACTGCCGACCTGCAAAATTGGCAGCAAGAATGATAGAAAGATAGATTTTCACCAGTGTTGTGCACACAGCGAGGTGCTCCGCGGCTTCTCTCCAGCCTCACCTCCTGACCATCCCAATAGGTGGATTTGACCAGATCTGGTCTTCCATCTGTCTGTCATCATTCCTCTTTTGCCAGTAAGGAATGTGCAGGCCCTGTGGAGGTGCCTACGGCCTGATTTCACTCTTTCCATTATATTTTCACTTGCTGGTTTATAATCCTCCTTTTTATTGTCCCTGTGATTTGATTTTCTTGTTGTTAAGTGGCATAAAGGGTTTCTTAACTTCAGGGAATCTTAATTTTAGCTGGTGGAAGGAGACCAGGTTTTAGATTTAGCAGTCACTTGGAAAACCTGACAGTGGGGAGGGAGTCTCAGGAGGCGTGCTATCAAGTGGCCATTTGATTTCAGAGGAAATGCATTTGAGTGACACAGGTCTCTGGACTAGAGTGCCCTGAGCAGGCATGAACATGGCACAGCTTTGGAACAAATCACCACTGGGGAGAAACTCTTGGCATCCAAATCTGACTAAGCAAAGTCATTCAGATAAAACAGACTTCACTTATTTAATTCAACAACTGGTGAGCTGGGCTCGGTTTTAGTTGCCACTAGGTTCATTTTCACTTACTTAAAAACAGCCATCTATGTATTTGCTCTTAAAATATGGCCCTATTCCTCCTTGAGTTTCTTAAGGGCATCTCCACTTCTCATATTGTGGAGGGCTCCCAGCACCCTGCCTTTTCCATCTGACAGTATTCAGCTGGATCTGAGAGCTTCCTTGCCAACACAGCAACATAATCCAGGAAATAAAAATGAAGTGTTTTGAATTCAGAGACTGGTTCCATTCCACTTCAATCAGATGACATGTTTCCTATCTAAATTTAGTTTTTCTGTTAATTCAGGCCTGAATTGTTCAAATGATTAAGAGAAAGATTAAGTGAAGAGTTGAACAAAATACTTTAAAGGGCAGAAGTCCAAATTGGCAATTGACACTGATTAAACTTATCACATTTTATTCATTTACCTTGGTGCCTTGGCGCTGCTCTGAGACCAAAAAATTAGTTGGAACTTCATAAATTGGGCCTGAGTATATGGCTTTTCATGATTATGGGATGTGTGTGTGTGTGTGTGTGTGTGTGTGTATGTGTGTGTGTGTAACTGGGGAACTGAGGTAGACTAGAGAGGGAAGGAAAATTCAACTTTTCTTTGAAGCCAATCCTCCTTTTAATGGCTAAAAATAAAAGTAAGGGGGGGGGGAGAAACACAGTAGCTGCCTGAGCTTGTTTTTGATACAGTTAATTTAATATCAGAAAAACTCCATCTTGACAAGAGAGGAATGTCATACTTTTTTTTTTTGAGTGATTGAGGCAGATATGCAAGTATCAAATCTCCATTCTTTGAAGTTTTCTCTTCTCACAGATGTTTTCCTTGACAATGAAGGGGAATCTTCTCCCACACAATTTGATTCCCAGCCAGTCCTGCCCATCTTACATATGAGTTGCAAGATCTCTTAATGATACAAAATAGCCTGTTTTCCCAGTCACCCCAGCTTCTCCCCTGGACTGGTTGGTGCCCTTTTTCCTGACCCTCAGCCTCTTCTTTGCTCCTCCCACTCCTTCTGGATTGTCCTCCAGGCAGGTTCTTCCTCCATGACCTGTCTTTTACTGAGTAGGTTCTCATCCCGTGCTGGGCTTCATGTTTTCGGAGACTTTGGATGACTGCTTCAGTTTCTTTGCTTGTTGTTGGTCTGCTCAAGTTTTCTGCTCTTCCTGATTCAGCCTTGGGAGATTGTATTAATTTCTTCTAGATTATCCAACTGTTGAAATTAAGGTGTTCATAGTAGTCTCTTAGGCTTCTGTGATATCTGTGTAACTTCTGCCCTTTCATTTCTCATGCTATTTATTTTTCTTTTCTCTTCATGAGTTTTACCAGAGGTTTCTCTCTCCTTTCTCTTTTTAAAGAACCATCTCTTAGTTTCAGTTTTATTATGCCCTACCTTCTACTGACTTTTGGTTTCTTTTTCTAATCTTATCTCATGCTATAAAGCATAAGGTCAGATTGTTTGAGATCGTTCTTATTTCTTGATGTGGGCCTGTATTTCTATAAATTTCCTTTAGTAGAACTTTTGCTGACAGCTGATGGTAGGTCTGATAGCTTGAGTGTCCATCTTTCTCTTATATACTATGTATTTTTAAATTTCTCCTTTGATGTTTTCATTGACCACCCATGTGTTTGTGGTTTTTCCTGCTTTCCTTTTCTGCTCAATAATATGACCACAGAAGTGGTTTGATATCAGTCTTCAAGAATTCATTGACACTTGTTTTATGCCCCAACATATAGTCTAATATTGAAAATATTCGATATGCACTTGAGAAGACTATACACTCAGCTTTGGGGGGGGGTGTGGGGTGGTGGAGTGCTATGTAAATGTCTGTTAAGCTTATCTATTATATTTCCTCATTTAAGGCTCTTGTATCCATTCTGTCTGCTAGGTCTATCTATTGAGGCAAATGGGGTATTGAAGTCCCCCACTACTATTGTGTTGCTATTGACCTCATTTTAGGTCTGTTAATAGTTACTCTTAAATTCTTAACTCAAATGTTATTTCTTATGAGAAGCCCTGCTGGTCAGGACTCTTTACTGTATACTTATCTTCTCCATATTATTTCTCTCCACCTTTAATTGTCATATTTATTACCTCGTGTGGGTTCCCACACCAGAGAATGAGAACCTTGAGTGCAGGATCCTGTCTTTCTTCTTTATGGTGATGAGAACTGGGCAGGAAGATTCGCTGATTGAATGAATTAATGGATTTATCCATAATGCACATAGATCTGTAGATAAAATATAAACTCAGAGATATGGAAGACTCCAGGGCCCCAAGATCAGAGTCTACTCATTTACCTCCTGTGGAGTGAGAATAATCCTCCTTTGGTTAACATGTCAAGACTGCAGTGGAGTCCATACCACCAACTAGAAATCTTGATTCTAAACGACATACAGGTTATATATAAGTTCATGCCAGGCATTAACAAAAACTATTGGACCTAAATTTATTTTTTTATTTTTATTTTTATTTAATTTTAAAAAATTTTTTATTTTTGCATATTTTACAACATATGATTGTATAACTGCTAATCCCTCTGGGAATACCCCCCCACACTACATCTCCCCTGATCTCTTTGCCTTTCTTTTTGCTGTTTGTCCTTGTTTAGTTCTTTAGTCTTTTTTTTCTTCTTTGATCCATTTCCTCATCCTTGGTGAGGGTGCGATTTCCCCGGACTTGGTAGAACGTGCTGTTTATCATTCCTGTACTGCTTTTGGAGCACCTTTGGTCTTGGTGGATCTCTTCTCCGCAGTTTGTGCTACATTTTGTTGCTCCTTCAGTCATGCTTCAGGTCTTTGGCTTTGGGGGCTTGACTCCGCCTTATATTTTGGAAGAGCAGATCCTCGAAGGGACAGCCATCAGCTGATGGTAGGT